>CAJVPK010000759.1:0-22285 GCA_910592015.1 Diversispora eburnea | reverse complement strand
TACATGAACTAATATTAAATTCTAAATATCATTTTAAGGGTTATTATTATTGCAGGTGTTTTTAATATTATTTTATCGTTATATTTTCATTCTGTAACAACGTCATCTTGAGAAAAAAGAAGTGGATACTACATTGGATCATATGAACTATTTAATTCAAATATTCTTTGTAAACCTTGTGATCAAGAATGCATGATTATGTTTTGCTCAGCACAGTCCATATAATAGTAACCTTCCACTTATACAGCAGCAACTTGCGAAGCCATCAGTGTATTATAGATATACTGGTCTAAGCTGTGGTCAGCTCTGATTTGAAGACAGAGATTGGTTATATTACTGTTAAAAGAAATCACTGAAAATTGATCACAAAAGGATTCAATTTGTCTAATAATGTTTTAATGAATTCTAAAGTATTTTGATGAAGTTGAGGCATAACAGTGAGTGTTTCAAATTTGGTGTCACAAATGTACAATTGAAAAAATCTCAGAATTCTGTCAAGTAGAGTAAGTGAACCTATGGAATGATAAATTCTGTTTTGTATTTGAAATGTATAGACACCATTCCTGTTTATTAAAGGTTGAAAATCTATATGTAAATAAGTATTTTTTTTTGATTGAATCTTTTACCATTCGCAAGGTCTCTATCTAATTTGACACCTATAAAAGGGAATGCAAAAGTACTATTGTAAACTCTAATATTATTACAAAAATCCTTTCCTACATTATCACATCTGATGAATAAGTTTCTTAATGCAATAGTATCATTTGATGAAACCAGTCTATCAGCAATAAATTTAAAGTCAATAAACACATAATAGAAAAGTAACGTCTAGTGTTAATTTGAAAAATTATCTAATCTTTCCTGACTCATAGCACGTTTCCTATTTTTCTGTACAGAAAAATCTAGTATAACAATAAGAACACACATGTACAATATCAAAAATAAGACAAATAGAATCAGTTGTTTCATGGAAATAACAGTTGATATTATAGTTTCAAGATATTTTTCTTGTCGAAGGACATGATTTTTGAAACCTTTGAATTCAAGTAGCACTTGCAGCCCAACACTCTTGGCATTTATCATAAAATTATAAAATAAAACTAAAAGAAATCTTGATAACAAATTTATTTACTTATTTATCTTGTTTTGTTTTTACTTCTACAATAAAGATTACAAAAAAAAACTTCAAAATCACAATGATAAATATTTTATATTATATTATCTCGTTTTAAATTATTTATTCTTATATGCATTTAAAAATTAATAACATATAATAAGTTATTACAGGAAGCTTTAGAAAATTAGTTGGAACCTGTTTATATTCTTGTCAAGTTTATTTGAAAATTTATTGAAATATACATTGTTAATAATCATTTTGTAAATTCTATATTATTATTTGTAAGCTACTCCTATAAAGAATATTCTTTACAGAGATAAATCACATTTCACAAAATCAAAAAAATTTTCTCATGAAAACATCTTTTTCCTCTTCACGAAATTCTGGCTTATTAGAATAAAATCATAGCATGGTTATCTTGACAATACATTTAGCAACATATTCTATTTCATTTATCAAATCAAATACTTTTAATATATACATACATTTGTTCGAACTATAAATCCTTGTTGACTAATTAAAAATGTTGTGGTTGTAAAAAAAATGGTGTAACAAATATGACTAAGTCCTTCACATTTAAGTTTCTCATCAAATTAGAATATATTACCCCTTGAAAATCCAAACAAAATCAACAAAATCTAACCAAAAAATTATTTATAGAACAAAATAAATATGACAAAACATAAAATCAAAAACCAATCATAGCAATCAATAAAAAAATGTTAAAGTGTACAAACTTTTTTTTAAATAATAGAGATTAGTTTATTGTGTAACAGATATGTTAAATTCAAATCTAATACAATTGTGTAACTATAAGTAGTTCTCCCCATTAATTTAACTATCCCCTAGGTATTATTTAGATTTATTTATAATAATTATAATCATAATTTCAACTTTTAATAACATTTCATAACTTTCATAATCAATTATTAATTAATTGCATTATCACAGGTGATAATGGTGAGTATTATTTAAAATAATAAAAATTATAATTTCAAACTATTTTAACATCCAGTAATATTCCATAACTTTTTACTAATCAATTATTAATTAATTGCACTATAATTTATCACAGTTTGTAAGTATTATTTAGATTTACTTATAATCATTATATTCATAATTTCAAATTATTTTAACATCTAATGAATATAATGACCTTTTGTTATCACAGGGATTAAGTATTATTTAGATTTATTATAATAATTAAAATCATAATTTCAACATCTAATAATATTTCATAACCTTTCACTACATTATAATTTATCACAGGGATTAAGTATTGTAATATCTAATAATAATTCATAACCTTTTGTTAATCAATTATTAATTATAACCATATCACAGAGTGTAAGTATGATTTAGATTCATTTTAATAGTTAAAATCATAATTTCGAACTATTTTAACATCCAATTATATTTCATAACCTTTCACTAATCAATTGTTATTGCATTATAAATTGCACAGATTGTAAGTATTATTTAAATTTATTTATAAGTGTTATTTTATTTTAAATATTATATACCTTTTGCTAATCAATTATTAATTAATTCCATCATAATTTATCACAGCTTGTAATTATTATTTATATATAATCTCAAACTATTTTAACATTTAATAATATTTCATAACCTTTTGCTGATCAATTATTAATTAACAGGGAGTAAGCATTATTTATAATAATTTAAAATCATAATTTCAAACTACTTTAACATCTAATAATATTTCATAACCTTTTCATCAATCATTAATTAATTGCATTACAATCCATCAAAGCTTGTAAGTATTATTTAGATTTTTATTTAAATAATTAAATATTTCATATCCCTTCACTAGTCAATTAATAACTAACTACATTATAATTTATCACAGCAAGTAAGTGTTATTTAGATTATTTAGAATAATTAAAATCATGGTTTCAAACTATTTTAACATCTAATAATATTTCATAACCTTTCACCAATCAATTATTAATTAATTGCATTATAATCATGACAGGGAGTAAGCATTATTTAGATTTATCTATAATAATTAAAATCATAATTTCAGACTCTAATAATATTTCATAACCTTTAAATTATGATAGATTAATTAATAATTGATTAATATCAATTTATTATAATATAACCAAATTTTTAAAAATAATTAATTAAAGATATTAATCTTATAAGCTTTATTTTTTAAGTTACATAAACAATAAATTTTATAAAGTCGATTTATTTATTTCTGTTTATTTAGTTCTAATTAGAAATCTAGAATGGAGAATGGTTATGTAATTTTTAATTATTACATATTTTCCCGAGTCATATAAATTATTACATGTATATTATCATTCTATCCAGCCAGTGATTATGTAGTTTTTTGCTGTATATTTAATCCAGCTCTTATCTTCACAAATTAAGCATGTAATAAAATTATATAAATTAAATTTGAAATAGAAAAAGGATAAAACAAGTAATCGAAAAATTTGTAGTAAACACTTTAAGCATATTAAGTATTAAGTATTATATAATACTTATTGCAATTATGAAATTTTGAGAATTCAATTAATAAATGGGAGACTTATTATTTATGCAAATATATTTAAGAAAGAAAAAAAAAAGAGAAAATCTTGTATTTCTAAAATTCTTTTTTTTTAATTTAATATATGAAAGTTAATTCTTAATTATTAAAACTTTGTTTCAAACTCGTTTTCATATATACTACAGTATTAGAAGGTCAAAGATATAAAAAAATTAAATAATGTTAATTAATTTAACAAGAAAGATTTACACTTATCTGAAAATAGTTTAGACAGAAATACCAATAGAATGAATTGTTTTTACTATTAATATAAAGTGGGACAAGAAACGTAGAATAATAAACAGCATCAGTAAATTTTTTTATGCGTAATATTACGTAATATTACACCATTTACAAAAAAATCCGTTTTTGACTTCGCTCGCGATTTACGTAACAGGGAGTGATTTTCTACTAAGGTATTTCTAAGATGGATCGAAAGCCTTTGTTCCTGGCTACATGTCAATATATGTTTCATTCTTGTAACTTCGATATTCATAGAGACATTTACATTTAAATCGAACGTCCGTGAAAATTTTGCAAATAAATTTTACGTTATATTCGTAATATTACATAATATTACGACACATGGAATTTTCGAAAATCATCCAAAATTTTTTACAAAATTTTTCACGGACGTCTGACTTTAAACGTGAATATCTCGATGAATATCAATGCTATAGGAATGAAATACATATCAACATGTAGCCAGGAACCAGGACTTTCGATCATCTTAGAAACACCTTAGTAAAAATCGCTTCCTGTCACTTAAATCGCGAGTGAATTCAAAAAACAAATTTTTAGGCGTAAATTTCCGAAATAATTACGTAATATTTATAAATATTTATATCCAAAAATCTAAGAATTATTTGTCATCCCTTTATATAAATTTTATAATATTTATAGTGGCGCAATTGTTAACTCATTAATGTAGTGTCTGTTTGGTTGATTTAGTAATTTAGTTAACATTTCCAATCTATCAAAGGTTTGATTTTTTTTATTGTAGTCAAATTTATATTTTCAAAAAAAAGAATACTTACATTCTCTCCTTGAAATTGAGTTCTCAGGTTTGCAGTGAACATGCATAAAGGTAAGTATATTTTTTTGATTCTTTAGGAATAATAATTTCCTTCTTGGAATCCACGAATTGTTATTTAGTATTAAATTTTCGCATTAAAGTATATTAAACCGGCTTGATTAATAGCCACAAAACTCATATTTAACTATTATCAATAAATTATATTAAAATTTCCACAAGAATCAATAGTAAATGACTATCATAATAGTTTTTGAATAAATTTCAAATTCATAGTTTGATAAAATATAAGCCAAGTTTATTTAATGAATACTGTTATAATTAATGTGCAAAATTTCTGGTCATTTAATGAACATGAAAATTTAATTGACATTTGATTTATTTTATATAAATATAGGGAAATAACTATGCGAAGAGAATTACAGAGGCTTGGTAGTTATTTTTTTAATGACAAGATATAGAAAAAATAAATAAGTACAGATGTATATTTATTTGGAATAAAATAATTATCATTTTGACTTTAAACTATATATCAATTAAACTAGAAATTGAATTAAATTATATTTTTGCTTCTAGGAATATTATGGATAACCATCAATGTATTGTTATTATAGACATGCAGAAGCATTCATTAGATGGCTTCAAATATAATAAACTATCATAAACATCATATATATCGTATATTGTTTAATTAAGACTTTTGATTCGTTAATATGTTAACAAACATTAAACTATATAATTAATCACGTATAATGTCTTTCTTTACTAGATATGTGTCATAAACTCTAAATTATTATTTACTAAGTATAGAATACTATAAAATTAAATTAAAATACAGTGCAAATAAAATCTCATTTAAATAAAATACAATACAAAAATCATTAATCCTAATCCTCAATTATGTATAATGAATAATTATTATATATATTTGTTTCTCTTTGATTAGGTTGGAACCTTTCTAATAATTATATTATTTTTCATATATGGAAAAATTTAATGTTTTCCATTTAATTCATTTTGAAATTCTTATAAATAATTTCATTTCTTTTCATTTCTTTCCAGAATTGTTCGTTCAGTTCTTGATATTGTGCAGCAGCAATATAAATATTTGGCAATGCATTAAAAATATGATGACCCTAAACTTTCAGATACTTTATAAGTTCTACAAATCAGCATTAAGTATAAACTTTTTACTCAACGATCATTGTTATTATTTATTTAGATTTTTTTACATTTCAATGAAAAATTTTGTTTTTACATTTTATTAAACATTATGTATAAACATTTTAAATTAATTAACTAATAGAAATAAAAAGAAATAAAATTTTTTGTTTAAGATATTAAAATATAATAAAAGATAAATAACAGATATCGCATTTGACAGTTAATAGGTGAAACTTTAAAAATCTTTTTTTTTTAAGAAAATCAACTCCATTTCACACTATAAGTGATCCTTTATTAGAAATGCAATGCACGAAATTAAAAAATCTAACAGTAAACAAAAAATGCGTACTATCAGTCTTTAAGATTATTAGCAGTGAACTTGCTCTCCTGACCTGATAATGGTTTAAAATTGTTTAAAATATGAAAAACCAAATTTTCATTTGGAGGTAACTGTGATAAATTTTGTTTAACGTAATAATTTTTTTATTAAACCAGATTTAATTATCATTAAAATAACTTTCATAATAATATTATATATATAATTTTCCCAAATATAGTTATTTGGAATTATTTAGATTATTTAAAGTTTTCAATATAGTTTCTAAATTTTGTTCTAATCTTTTCTCCAGGTTATTAAATCTTGTCTCCAGGTTATTAAAGTTCGTCTTAAATTGTTTTTCCAGGTTATTAAATCTTTCTTGACCATCAGCATTTGTAGTAGGACCTCGATGGTCTTCAGATGAAGGTTCACTACTTGATTTACAATTTTTAGTATCATAACTAACATTCTTTAATGATTTGTTGTTTAATTTCTTACTCAGTTTAGAAGTAATATCTTTTAACATAAAAATTTCTAAAATTTCTTCATCAATAAATGAAATTTTATCAATTGTACCATTATATTTGGTTGTAGCAGGTTCAATATCCAAACCCATAGTACTCGAAGAATCTTCATTTTGTATAAGTCGATGTTTTTTTGAATAGGATGAATTATCTAAAATTTATAATAAATTTAAATGAATTTAAATCATGTTGAAGATTGAAAATGTTTTTGCAAGAGAATTCCATACAAATTATTATTATTAGTTATCACCTTGATTTTTATCATCATCGCTATTCTCAAAATCTGTTAAATCTGTTAAATCGGCTAAATTCTCACCCACAAGACGTGATTTTTGTTTATTGACCTTTTTAGTTTCCATAAGCCAGGTATCAATCACATCAGGATCAGGTATATAATAAATGTATCGAGGATTACCTCTTTTACTATGAAAAGGTTTTTCTAAAGCTTCATATTCAACAACAAGTTCAGCACGATATCTATGAGTTGCTGTACGACTTTCTTCACTTGCTTTATCAAATGCACCACTATAGAATCAAGAAAATTAAAAAATTATAATCCAAAATTTTACAATTTTATAGAACTTTTATAATGCACCCAATTTATAATAATAATTAAAATATATACTTACTTCATAAATGCAATCAACATATTTTGGAAAATTAACACCAATATTAAACTTCCTAGTATGCTAATTACATCTACAGTATAACTATCCCATTGGTCTAATTGATTCCATCGTCCACTGGACCAAAAGAATACAGATTCTACCGATGAGATGAAATCTGAATAATAATTTTCAAATCTGAAAGGTTTATCAAAATCCTATAAAAAATTGACATATTTGGATATAAGTTTGGATTCGAAAGTGCTTTTGATTTCATAAGTAAAAAATTTATAAGCTTGAGTCATACATACATAATTAAGAAGGATGAACCTGAAGAAGATCGTGATAATAAAATTTAATAAAATGTAATAAAGAACTAAAATAAATAAATTTAATAATAATTAAAATGACTAAAACAAAATGAACAAAATTCATCATAATTACATGGCATGACCAAATGCAAGTACGGCAATTAGCATGAATGCAAAGAATGGCCAAATAGTATTTAAAATACTTTTAATGATATAAATATAACGTCCCGGACTTTCAAAATATCGCAATAGTAATAACTATAAATAAAAAAATAATAATTATAGATAATAAAAATCATAAAAGTTTACTTTGTTCAGAAAGAGACAAAAAAAAAAAAAGATTTACCAATTCAAGCCACATAAATAAAGCTGTAAATGCTAAAACAGGGTTAAATATTGAATAGGGGAAAATGAGCACTTGATAGTCATGTAAAATAATCACTATGTTATCTGCTAACGGAAATAACACGGATCCTAGATCAAACATATTATAAATATTTATATATCGATACCATCCTTCTCTTTTTAATTGCACAATCTCCGTAACAATTAAATACCATCCAGTATATAAATATACAAAGAGGGAAATTGTAAATATTATATTTGAGTCTATTTTAAATGAATTGAATATATTTGATTCTCCCTTAAATGAATATGAAATAATTGTTATAGTACACGAAATAGCATATAATATATAAATAATGATATGACGAATAAAATATCGACGGACAGCTGACCATTTAAAATCTAAAACTGCCATGATTGTAGGTGTCTGATAGATTTTATAACCTTTCTCTTTTTCTTCATGAATAACGCGAAGGAAAGGACTCATTTCTTTAGTATTATTAATAACTTTTCTACGTGGCCAAAAAAATATTCGAAAGAATGTAAATAGAAACCAAAAATATTTTGAAAAACTTTCGTGACCTTTGGGGTTAGGGTATACTGTAAAATCAGGTAATGGGACTATATAAACTTTACGGTCAGTACGTGAAGTTCGAAACCTATAAATACAATACATTTTTAAAAAAATGGTCACTTAGTAAAAGACAAAAATGACGTAACTCCTCTTTATGTTTAATAAATATAATTACCTTGTAAATAAGTTTTCTAAGAAAAACCGTAAATTATTATTGAACTTTGATGCAAGACGCGGTTTTACTACCAAAGAATGTATCACGGCTGCGTTATTTCCTTTCTTTTGATCATAAGGATTAATATGTAATGGGGGAGTATAAGCTTCAGTAATTCCAAAACATGGTTTTTTGAATAAATATTGAACAAATTCCCCTTTTTGATGAAATTAAATTTAATTAAAAAGTGATTAATTAATTAATATAATTAATCCATCACATCAGGAAAATTTATCAAGTAAAGATTTTGACTTACTTAATTGAAAATCATATAGTAAGGGTATTGACTTGCTTACAGTAAACATCCAACCATAATTATTATATTCTTTAGCATTATCAGAATAATAATCTATTAAATATTTTAAAATTACTGTAGGATCCCCTCTTTTTTTAATACATAAAATAGAATGATGTAAATCTGACTTTGATATTTCGGTTGTTGATTTATTATTATCTTTACTTGCCCATTTATATAATCTTGGTATATATATATTACTATTTTTACTATTAATTTTCTTATTTAAAATATGTTTTATTAAACTATCTTGATAACTTTTAATAAGATATTTCATGATTGGATATCTAATGCTTGTTAATCTAAATATTCCATATTTTGTAATATATTTTCGTACTAATCTTTGTGTACATTCAACTAAATATTTAATTTTATTAACATTTTCATGACCCGCTACAATATGTTTCTTCTCACTTAAAACATAAAGGGCTCGACATGCCCCTTCAAGAACATTTACATTATTTGGCCAATGTATCGTCATTGATTTTGGTGGAGCGAAACGTTTAGTAGAAGGTATTGAAACTTTTAACATAAATTCTCGTTCTCCAATTCTTAATTCTTGAACATCCATCGCTTTTTTCCGAGCCCAGATATATTCTAATACTCGATCCCATTTTTCTACGGTACGATATTTCCATACTTGTATAGTGTTACTCGAAATAATTAGTTGAGTGCTCTCAGTAGGGTCCAAGTAAACTGATATTCGAAAATAACTATCTTTTAGATGCCACGGTTCAACATTATTTATAATTATTTGATTCTTTGATGTGTCGAATCTTTCCCCATCCATATTATAAATTTTATGATAAACGTGATCCTTCGTAGTAATATCAATTTCTGTTATTGCATTCGCTGGAGGATTTCTAATTAAAGCCACATCAGGATGATCTAACACTGAAAAAATATCTCCACTATCTCTAACCGCAAACATATTTCCATGAGAATTCATTAACTTATGTGTGACATCCATTTTTAGGGGTTTCAGAGGTTCAGAGTAATCAATTTGACGTATGGAATTTTCAAATGTCGTAAATAAATCCCATACTACAAATATTTGATGCTTAGAATTTTCACCTTGTCGATCTTCTTTTTCTTCAATAACTATTAAAAGTTTACTATCATCATCAATAAAATTTATAGCGATAATTTTATAAATTCTTTGACTTTCTAATTGTTTAGTAGTAATTTCTAAACCATTTTCCATAAAGTATAATGTAATACTGGTGGTTCCCCGACAAAATGCTAAAATCTTTTCATTTTGAGAGATGGCATAGATAGGAGGACCACGAATTATGTTGGGAGCTAACGAAGATTCATGTCGTTTAAATAACATCTCTAGATCGCCAGTAATTAAACTATACATTTCAATGATTTGTTGTCGATTTTCAAAAGAATGTACAATAAAATGATTTTTAATAATACTTGTGTGTAAGAGTTCAAATGAATTTTGCCAATGATCACGTGAAATACGAATTGAGAGTTGTTCGGGTAATTCGAATTGTTTAATCTTGGGGGGTCGTGAGAAAAATACTTGCTTTCTTTTAGTATGATTCATGGTTTCTTTATAAATTCCAAATGCATTAACTATAATAATGATTATTGGTTTGTTTTTTAACGGTTGATCACTATCGTCTCCATAATTACCATCATCACTATCAAGAAATTTTATAACACCGCCAATTGATTCTAAAGAAGTAGATATTTCACTTCTATCTGTAGTAGAGATAACCCATGTTCGAGGACGAAGATATTTATCACAAGATTCTGAGTAACTTCCGTCATCACCATATTGGTTATTAACTTTATCACCAGATTCTAAGTCATTTTTGTTTTTGACTTTATCGTTAGATTTTAAGTCATTTTCTTCATCGCCATACATTATATCATTGCGAAATCCTCTTGCATCACTACAAGATAATGCAATAAAACGTTCATTTTCATCATCTATACAATTAGATATTGCTATGGACCAACAAAGATGTTTATCATTAACTCCACATTTAAGCGTAAAAATACGTTCACTTGAACTTAAATCATCAACCTTATATAACTTAAATTCGTATGTCTCTATTATTTTAATGATTTTATTATTAAAGATTTATTAAAAAAAATATTATTTATGGAAAAAAATTATTAAAGAAAAATCGACACCATAATTAATAAATTATTCATAATTAACTTTACCTGGATCAAAAGTAACAATTTGTTGACTGTCTGGGCTTATCGCTATGCAACTACCAAAAAATAGAGAATCTTTCTCTGCGGAACTTGTTAATGACAAAATTTCCTCATTTTTCTTATAAAAACTATAAAAACTTGAATGATGTTTTTTTGTCATGTTTGTGAACATACCAATTCAATGGAAGTAAATTTATATTCAATTTATTGTAGGCATATCAAATATTGACTTTATATAATTTAAATCTCTGTATATAAACTTTATTATAATTTACCATCCTGAGTTTTTTAAGATATTATACCTTATATACTAAAAATTCATTCAAGAAAATGAATGCATTAAAAATAAATATATTTTGTACGTAAATTGTTAAATTTTGTAATGATATTCGAAATTGTAATAAAGATTAGTGAAAAATAGAATATATTTAATTGCCTAAAACTTGTAAGTAACAAATATTGTTTATTTGTTTTCAAATCGAACAACCAATCAAATAATTATTTATTATTTTAGCTATTTTAAGTTTTTACGTTGCTACTCCTTATACGTAATGTAAAATTTATTTTTTACATTTACAGTGCACCTATAACCAAAAATTTAAAAAATTTGTTGTTTCAGATTCTTGAGATTAAAAGGAATCAATTAAACAACAACACAACCAATTGTATTTTCCCAATTTTGAGAATCGTGTGATCATATTTTTTCAGTGGGAGAAATTTATTTTTTTCTTTAAATATATACATGCATACTTGTACACACATACGCACATATACATGAATTGAATTACAAAAAAACAGTTCCTGAAGCTTTAAATTCTGTGCGTCAGAAAATTTGCGCAAAATCTCGAAGATATATGGATGATATATGTAGAAAATGTTTAACTGACAAATTGGCAGAATATGCAGTAAAAAATATAAATCTCATCGAAGAATAACTAATAAAATCTTATATTTTATTAAATTTATTTATTTAGAAGGAATCTTTAATTCATTAAACATTTTTGATATTTTTATATATTTCCCATTTTATTTTATATATAAAATATATGTACATAATTTTAAATGCTTATAACTCAGTCTCAGTCAAAAATAAATTTTAAAATCCGTAATTCTGAAAGAACAAGTTAATATCTATCATAATTATTGGTTAAAATTTCTATTTTAGGTCTATGTCATGAGCCTTAATCTTTTAAAGTTGACCTTATTTCAGGGGTATAATTTTTGGTCATAGATATATACATTTTGAATTATCAAATCTAAAAATTAATAGCTGCGCACATAATTTAAAGTTGGATCATTTGTTTTTGTTTCTTGTTTTTATATCTTATTTTACACATGGAACCTTTTTAAGGCCTCCCAAAAAATCAAAAGCATTACTATTTGTTAATTAGGCAGTTGTTATTTAGATCTTCACTATATTAGATTTGTATTTCATTCAATGCGTAAATATTGATTTTTATTTTTATTTTTTTTTTACTTCTACCTTACATACATGCTATCTCTTATTAGAAATGCAACGAATACAATCAAGAATATGATGGTTATCGGTTTAAACAGTGCAACTCAATATAAAGATGATGATTTTGATAAATGGTATCGAAAATAATAGAATGGATACCTTTAATACCTTTATGAATTAGTAGAAGAAATTCCTAAATTAGACTTAATTCATCAGAATTTCCACCTGAAACATTTTACCGTATAATTTTAATAGATATCATTTATATATTTCGGATTTTGAGCTAAGTAAATTGATTGGGAAACCTCCGAAAAGAAATCTTTTGGAGTATTACCTCTGAAGATAATCTCGCTTTGAAAGTTTACGACCAAAATTTCTAAATTAATTACACAAATTGTTAGGACGCTCGACCTACTTTTAAAGAATTATTTTTGAAATACTAGTGAAATTGAAATTCGAATTAAAAAAAGCTGAAGAATTACCTGCACAACAACTACAATCCCAAAGTAGACTTCAATTATATATTATTTTTATTTTATAATTTTTAATAGATGATATATTGACGATTTTAAATATTACAATTATTTTATATTAATTTTATATTATTTTTTATATATAAATGTTTTTATATAAATTCAATTAACCTTAGTTTGTAATTAATTAATTTAATAATTTATAGCAAATCTAATCTACATTTCCTTAATAATAAATTCTTGATTTTCCAGAGTTATTGTAATTAGTATAAGTATATCTGGTGTTTATTCAATTGTATTAATTTTATTGTAGAACTTTCCTTTCCTTCTTCGCAAGAGCTCAGTTATAAGAAGGGAAAATGCATTTTTTTCTTAATAATTTTTTTTTTGGTTGAATTCTTTATTTTTTTTATTTGATATCAAAATACTATTCAACAATTGATACTTGTAAATTTTGACATTGATGATGTTAAGTCCTATTTTTACATTTGCTTATGACGATAGAGTCAATGATAAATAAATTTTGTTGTTCTGTAGAAATATCTGTGTTGACGGTGAAAATAAGAATGAACGTCTTATTGTTTTATCTTATTTTGATGTATATGAAATGCTTTATGATCAAAACGAAGGTTCATATTATGATAACGTTCTATACTTTATTTTCGAGATCCATTCATTTCACTATCCGTTCAGTTTGTAAATTTTACCTTTTTTTGTGCAATACATACATTTGCACTAATATTCATGTAATTTGTTCACTTGTAAATACTTACATGCCGACATATTTGGGACCATAATCAAGTTGAATTCTTAACAATTTTTTTTACTAAATATTAACCAAATTAAAAATAACGATGATTTTATAAGCGTTAATATATTCAATATTACATAAATTACATAAATTGCAAATGTATGCAATCTTATTAAATTCTATTAGGTTGGGTTGAGTTTCATAAACTTTGGATTTTTCAAGGCTGCTAATTTAATCAATTCATTTCCTTTTCTTTATCTTCCAATTCTGCATAATTTCATTAAAATTCATATAACTTCGCCCATTCGACTACAATTTGATCGATCAATAGAAATTACTATCACTCGAGCGATATTAGTTTCATTAGATGTTTTGGCGTCTTGATTACTAGTAATAATTGTATCTTCTGGTATAACGTATCGTTGTTTTGTTTCAGCTAGTGTATTAATTGCTCCGACTGGATGATCAGTTATTGTAGAAGTTTTAATTACAGTTCTAGCGGTTCCGGTGGTATCTGTTCCGTAAGGTGGTTCTAAGTATTTTTTTTTTGTGAGAATAAGTTAGAATTTAATTTTTTTTCTTTTATATATATTAATTAGAAATTATGAAGTCATAATGACTAAATTATTGTAAGTCACACCGCGTGATTTTTATTATCAACAATAACAAAGGTTCTAAATGGAAGAATAAAACTTAAAGTACTTGAACAATGTGATTTTTGGACATTAATATTAATAAATAAATAAAAAACAAATAATAAGTGAACATTAAACACTACAAGTATTTTTTATAATTATAATAATAAAATGTTAATTAATAATATAATAGTAATATTTAATTTATATGTCTAAAATAAATTTTATTTTAACAGATAATGTGTCATGCAAAATTGAGTTACATATAATGAAAAATTCTAAAGAACATTTTTAATATATGCTATAATTACCCTCACCACAGAACTGACTAACTTATTCATTAAACAAGAATTTAAAAGTAGCCTTGAATTTTAGTTTGCTCAACTATCTTAATACAATAAGTATTCATAATGATGTAATTAAATTTTTCTAATATTTATTCTTTATTCTTTATTATTATAATTTATGATTAGTTGTAGTTATAGTCATAATATATATCTATACCTTAAGATATTCTATTATTTATTATTAATTGAATTATTATGCTACTATAGTGGGGGACACGATAAATCATCAACATGTTTCAAATTGCATGGTTAAATAAAAATCATGTGATACAATAATTCAGATCATTTATTGGTTGAAAATTTATACCCGTGATCACCTATTTACAAAAATCGTTATAAATTTTATTTAATTATTTCATCAATATTATCAAAATAAAATCAGGAACAGCTCTATGTGATTTATATTTCTTTAAAACATATTCAGCTTGTATACCTGTTAATCCTCTTCAATAACATTCCATGAATTTTGAAGATTTTCTAGCATATTTACGTATTTGATTTAAAGGAACTGAATCTAATGCACGTGGAACAATTTCTTGCAATCCTTTCCAAGTATAATCACAATGTTGCCGAGCGTAACATTTTGCAGCCCCCCAATACATTTAAATAAAGTTAAGTTCACAATGAAATTTTGGATAAAATATAACTTTGTGTCCAAGTTCGTCAATAATTTCTTGCAATAATAGTTTTTGGTTACAAAAATCCTTTTGAGCACCTAAAACATGACATGCACATCTTGAATTTTCTATTAAATCTTCGTTTTTACCACAAAAGGCCTTTAATCCTGAACCCCATAAACCAAGTTCCTGTAAAATTATTTTCATTCCTTTAGGCTTGCCTCTAAAAGTTTCATCAGGATAATCTAAAGGAAAAATCATGCTTTGAATCTGTCCATTAAAAATAGTATTACGCATAATAGGTTGTTTTCCACCAGGATTAAGATTCATATTTGCTGCATTTAAGGTATCATCTGCTAATTTTGCATGGCTAGAAGAATTATCAAATGCAAATATTGCTATCATTACAGGATGGGATTTTTTGAAAATTGGTATTGCTCGAGTTTTAATCTAATAAAAAATTTAATTAAAATAAAATCAATAATATAAATAATAGCAATTAAAATAAAATACCTGATCAATTAATTGATCAATATTCCACCATCCATCAAAATTTTTTCTTGGATTAATTGTAACACGGGCTTCATTTGGAATTGTGTTATCAATATCTTGTTTTAATCTTCCAATTGTTTCAGTTAAAAAATCACTAATATGAGTAGTCCTTCCTTGACCTTTTTTTCATAAAGGCTGTTCATTTTTTGGTCTCCAACCTGATTTTTGTCCATCATTAGACCGAAAAGTAGTTTCATCATGAGTAACAAGGATATGTATCTTTTCTTTCTCATTTAATTCAGGATTAATTTGAATTTCACATTCTTCACCAATAAATTTTGGCATAAATTTTTGATATCTTTTTTTTTTGTTCTAATTATCACAATTTAATGATTTATCTCATAAACAATATCTCCGGGGTCCGAGGAAATTGTCTTTTACAACATTTCTATCGGTAATAATTGAAATTAATATTTGGTTGTTTAGACATTATTGATTATTTCGGGAGTTTTAGATTGGCTATGTTGGTCAACAAGCGATTAACTTTACAATATATACAACTGCAGCGATATACACTATTATTTCTTGAAAACAAAATTAGGCGAAATCATGTTCTATAAGTTTTGATTTTCCATCTATAACTTATTGTTTTAATGTTTCTTGTTCTATTCTATAAAAAATAAAATCATGATCAAGCGTAAAAAAAAACAAGAATTTGTATTAAAAATAATTTCTCTTATTCATAAATTAAGAATTTTCTTTGAATCGCGAATTTTTATCCATAATTTTTGAATATTCTTAATAAAATCAATAAGAAATTTTTAAAACAATAAGAATCCTTAATCCTTAACAAAAGCATTTAATATGGACTTCAATTTTATATTTTGAACAAAAGAAGATTTAGTTATTTTTTTGACTTTAAAGTTTTTAAAGAGATATAACAAAAAAGAATAAAAAACATCATTTTGATTAATCACTTTATATAATTCATTCATAATTATAATTTTATAATAATGTTTCAAGAAAAAAAAAAGCAAACAGGAAAACTTGGATGGATAATTTAATTATCGAGGATACTTTTAAAAAAGAAGATATTTCATTTTATCAATACGCGGAATTTGAGAATATAAAATTGAGTATTAGATATATTTAAATATTTTTACTCTTAAAATATTTATTTAAATGAAAATTATACATTATTTAATAAACAAAGTGATTTAAATTGAATTAATTATTACCATTAATTTTATATTTTTATATTTTTAATAGGAAAAGATTAAAGACATCAAGAATTGGTAATTCATGAAATATGGAATATTATAATTTCATTTATAATAAAGAATCTAATTAATTTATTTAATCTAGATTCTCTGCTTAACTCAAGTAAATTATGCAAATAAACAAATAAGAAATATATCTTAAATAAAACTTGTAAAATGAATAATATGACAATATGAGTGAAAACCAGTTAAATTTAATAATTTCATAACATTAAAGAAAATAAAAAAAAATTTTTTTTAAAGTATTGAAACCGTATATTACGAAAACTTATTTGCATACCTACTTAAAGTTGCAAAATACCTAGAAAAAATAGAAGCCTTAAAAATACTGATATGAACGATGTTAGTCCTTTTTGTTGCATAAAAGGTCATTAAACATTCAACTAAATCTGTTTGTAATTGTAATAACGCGCTTCTTTTGATATTCTAACAAGTTTTAAAATATCATCTACAACAACATTAAAACGAAATGGCCATGGTGAATACATTTCAAGAATGTATCATCTATTGTATCCGCTAGCACAGGACTTTTCAATTAGGTTTTTTTAAACATTTCACGTGCAGTAACTAAACGGTTAGTGCGATGCTCCAATGTTACCAATGGGCTAAACAACAGAGGCATCGAATTTGAATTCATATAAAAATCTACTTGTGTTTTATATGGAAATGATGGTACTTTGAATTTTTGACTTCTCCGGAAGTATTTTACATATTTACAGTATAACTTTTTATATTTTAATTTAATACTTTAATTTATTTTGGATTGTCACGGAAATGATTTTTGCAGGAAATTATCATTTAATCCTATAACAAATAGTAAACCTTTTAAATTTTCAAGTTCATGTAGTGATGATGAATCACCCCTGAAGGATTCGCTGAAGGCACTCTTAACATTGAATATATATGTTTATTATATTTTAATATAGTAATTTATATATATATTAACGATTTAAATATATTTATTATTTTCAGATTTTGGCCGATCTAACCGCAGATAATACAAATTCACCAGATCGACTATACTGTGGTGACGACGAAGGATTTGTAGGATGGTACGAAGATGGCAGTGCAGAAAACATGTGGTGTGGGAACATAATGATGGGGTTATACAATGATGGAAATGATGGAAATGATGGAGTTTTACAATGATGAAAATGATGGAGAAGCACGAATGATGGGAACGATGGAGGAGAGAGAAATGATGAGAGAGAAATATAAAAGTATCGGTAGCAGGAGTGAGAAAGAGGGATTCCTTTTGGACGGCATATTTTAAGATAGCAACATTTGATATTTTATCTCTTTATTTTATTTCATTTTATCCTATTTTATTAAATAATTATAACAACATTTATAATAATATTCGTGTAAATAGTAGAAGTAGTAACAGAATAGAAACACGCCATTGTAATATTTTGTTGCCTAACTTCTAATAAAACTTTCTTTTGGTTGTCTAATTATAAATAAACGTTTCATCTCTTATAAATCTGTTCTAGCATTGATAGTATGCATAGGGAAAACTACCCCTACTTCACTTGCTCATGTACCTCCCAGATAATATCACGATTTTGTAGTTGTTATTTAAGTTGTCACACTGTATAGCGATACACAAAGAAGTGTAAACTATTATTGTGACTGGGAACTTGATTTGTGATGTAATCCTGTTGTGTGCTGTCCAGACGTGACAATATTTCAGTGCTTATTATTTTGTGTAATCTCCCCCAAATTTAACTAATGATATAATAGTTACCATTCACTTATTCACTCAGAATAAATAAATAAATTAAATGTTTATTTATTTAATTTTATTCGAAAGAAAAATAATACATATCACATAATTCGTATAACTAACTAAATACACAAATACTTCAATTCTAGAATTAGCATTTTACGTATTGTGTAATGAGATAAAATATAATATGGTATACTAATAACATTTGCAATTTTAAATGTAAATTACGTTTCTTTTTTTCAAAAAAAAAATCTATCTTTTATATCATAAGCAAACCAAAAATGTTATCTGATAAAATATGCCCTGAATGCAATCAAGAATATACTTCCTGGAATTGGTTCAAGCCATGTAACTCGAAATATTTCCAAAATGATTTTAATAATTGGGCAAGCGGAAATGACAAGATAGATAATTCATTCAAGATTCTCTACTAAATATTAATAGATATTGGGAAGTAATAGAATGGATACCTTATGATAGATTTAAAGATATTAAACAAATAGGTAGAGGTGAATTTGGAACAATACATTACGCCAGGTGGATTGATGGATCAATTTTGAAATGGGATGTTGAAAATCAACAATGGAAAAGATATCGTTAAGATGAAGGAGTAGTAGAAGTGACATTAAAAAAGATTGATAATTTTGTGAATTTAAATGATGTTGCAGTAAATATTTTTAATTAATATTTAATTTAATTTGCAAATTATTATATAACGTTTTGACTATAAATTAAAAATGGTTATATTATTAGACTTAAAAACACAGACTGGAGGTTCTCCAATTCTATTTTATGGACTGACACAAGATCCAGAAACACGCAAATATATGATGGTTTTAGAATATGCAAAAGATGGAAATCTTCGAGAACATTTAAAATTAATTTTAATAATATTAATTGGGAACAAAAATTACAAAATCTATGGATTTTATCCATTGGTTTGATGAATATTCATGGATTACTGTAGATATAGTTCACTAAGACTTCCATCCTGGAAATATTTTATCATTCAATTTTAATGGTTATGCTATACGGATTTCAAATTTTGGATTAAGTAAACTAATAGGAGCAAATCAAAATAGTTCCGAAAAAAAGAATATATTTGATGTATTATCATATATTGCTCCAGAGGTTTTAAGTGGTGATGAAGAATATACGAAAGCTGCTGATGTATATTCATTTGGAATTATTGCTTACAAAATAGTTATGGGCTTTCCTCTGTATTGTGGCGATCCAAATTGGTAATCAGGTAAAATGTCACGGGGGATGATAAATTGTGTCACTAGATGAACAATTAGGTAATTGTTATCCCACGTGAGATGACCGTACGAGGATGAAGGATGAAGTACGAAGATAACTGTGCGAGGATGAAAGACGACTGTACCAGGATGAAGAATGAAGTACGAAGATGAGTAGGATGAAATGTAAACAAAAGAGAAAGTATAAATATGACTGTTGTCGGGTGTAAGTTTAAGTACCAGTGATAAGAATTCATTAATAGTTATTAATTAATTAATTATTACTTAATATTATGGAATATATCGAAATATTTTAATTATTATTAGATAGAAAAGTAAACTTACTTCAGGAACAGTAAAATAAATATCCTAACACATGATAATATTTCTATTGCTGAATTATATTTTACTTTTAAAACTTTAATTTTATATTTTAATAAACTTATATCTTGTGCCGTAATATTACAAAATATTATTAAATATTATTTGATACTGTGTTAACTACTTTTACTCCACCTTACTCACTATGTATTCATGATTAATTAATTAATTATTTGATTGTTATTATTATTTATTATATATTTATTATCTGTTTCGAGATAGGCCAATTAAATCAATTATATTAGCTGTGACTTACTGACAAATAGAACGTATTATTACATTTGTGTGATGCAAACTTTGAGACTGATTTGAGAAATTGTTTGAAATACTCTACACAGTGGTGACAGAATTTGGTGTCTCCTGTGAGGTGACATAAAGTATCTTAACGCAGTAACTTATAATATTGGTACATTTGTTTCACAAATTTTATATTCTTTAATAAATTTAATAAATACATAATATATATTCCTATTATTGGAAAGATAGTCAAAGAAAATTTTAACAATACAAAACAATTCAAAAATATACAATTTATTATCATAATTATTTTCTTTACAAAAAAAAACTGATTTCTTATATTTTATTTTGAAACCTGATGAAATTAATCATCAAAGTAATCATTAGTATAACAAAATTCTTCTAAATCAAAAGATTTACAGTGAAGATTGTCAAGTGAAAATTTGAGTAACTAGATAAAATCTCTGAAGGATAGTAAAATTACTTTTACAAAATTTTATGGAACAATACGTCAAACTGTATAAACGAAAGTAAAATATCAAATCAAGTATGAATGTAAGGGAAGATGAGACAAATGCTTTAATACAGGTCTTCAAAATACTTTTCGTATAAGAAATGATACAAGAATGCCATCCTTTTTCAAAGGAAACCAAGATCCTATAGAATGGTTAGAAGAATTTAATCGGTCTGCAAGAATAAATTAATATACTGATGAATACAAACTCTGAGTTGTTAGTAGATATCTACAGGGTAGAGCAGGACAATAGTTTAATGAAGTACAAGAAGGACAGAACTCCATCAATTAATGGAACAATAGAAACTAGACTTTTTTTGAAACATCCTTCTTGGCCACTTTCTGAACAACTGCGTTAATAAATCAATGGAGATTCAAATTACAAATGAAAGTACAGAAGCTAGACAAAAGTGTAAAGCAATATTCAAATGATATTAAGAAATGAATTAAATGAATAGATGATAATAATAGATGAAGTGAAGATGAAAAAGTCTAGCAGTTTTTGAAAGGATTACGAAAAAATATTGCTTATCAAGCCTGACCATTTATTATGTCTTAAGAAAAGCCAACCTTGAAAAAAGCGATCCGAACAGCCAAGCAATTTGAAGAAAATGTTCAAACTTATCTTGAGGCTACTACAGGATATACTACTATTACTTCCATGAGTATGCAAGGATCCATACCTTTTCAAAATAAAAGTAATGATAGCGAAGACGCAATAGAATGAACAGTACAGAAAGCTTTTGCACCTATCGCCAAAACATTGCAGAAGATTATTGAAAAAGGAGAAAGAGCACCTAATACTTTTAATAACAGACCAAACTATAATAGCAATAATAGAGGACAAGGTCATAATAGTTATAATAACAATAGAGGACAAAGCTTCAGAAGTT
>CAJVPK010000758.1:0-22307 GCA_910592015.1 Diversispora eburnea | reverse complement strand
ATTTAGTTACACAAACATAACTATCAATTCATAATATTAATTATTATCACTTAACATTATTTAACAATAATTATTAATATATAGTATTAATTAGTATTAGATATATTTAGTAAATAATATAAAGAAATAGTAACCAATAATAATAGTATACAGTAGGGCACAGTAAGGCACAGTAATGGCACAGTAATGAAAATCACTAAATTTAAATATAAAAAGGGACTAAAATTACCTTGCTCCTCTTTAGTTCACAATTTTATAATTTTGAATTTTGATAATTTGTGACTTATTTGAAATTGATAAATTTAATTTTATAATTTGTAACTCCAAGATAAATACTTGTAAAAATTACTTTGCAATTGAATTAATAAAATAATAAATATTGGAAAAATTAAATAAAAAGTTATATTAAATAATAATATATGTAGTTAACAAAGGAATAATAGATATTATGGGATGATTGTATAATTGTATAATATTATTATTCTTGAGTTAATGAAATTAATTATAAACTATTATTATAAACCCTGGATTTGTAATAATAATTAACCTGGATAATTGGAAATAATATTCAAAGTTGATGAAATTAAAAGATGATTAATAGATGGATATTATATTAAAGATAATGATGAACTTGAAAAGATATTGAAATAAATTGAATGAAAGGTCTGATTCCTTTTCTAAAATAATTGAATTAGTGGTACCTTCTATAACAACTAAACAACAGTTTTACCTTTGGGAAAGGACTATAAATTCCTTAAAAGAATCATTAAGTCACTCTACTGGTTTAACCTCAAGGAAACCAGAAGTCACTGGTGACACCATTTGCTATGTTGTTCATGTCAAAGGTATTTACTTCTCTACTGTCTCTAGAATAGATAAATGATTAAAAGAAACAGGTAGTAATGAAAATTGACTGAAATCTAGGTGTCCACTCTTAATTACCAGTCGTGATAAACGAAAAGTGCTTCATCTTATAATATCTAATGAAGTATTCATGATGATTCAAGCTAAGGAGCAGCTCAACAGGGATGAAAATATAGAAGTAAGTACTGAAACTATATACTATACCCTCTGGAGAAATGGTCTAAAAAGCCTTAACTCAAGAAGACACATTGAAATTGGTGATTTGCTTTTGTAAAAAGGTATCTACATTGGATGATTTCAGATTGGTCAAAGGTAATTTGGTCAAATGAAAGTAAATTCAATGTTTTTAGTAGTGATAGAAAAGAATATTGTTGGAAGAGAGCGGAGAAACCTTTAAGAGACTCCCATGTGAAGTCAACTGTAAAATTTGAAGGTGGGAATAATATGGTGTGGAGGTGTTTTATTTCACTTGGTGTGAAAAACCTCTATAAGATAGATGGGAAGATGGGATTGTGATATTTACAGAAGAGTACTTACAGAAGATTTTTAGGAACACTCTCTTGGTATAATCTAAATAAAGAAAATATTATTTTCAACAAGACAATGATCCTTTTAATTTTTATCATATACATGGAAAAGGATTAGGTAGTATTATTAATTTAATAATAATTTTTTTAAAGGTTTAGGACAATATCTGCATTCAAAATATTCAATTTTTAGTTCAATAGAACATCTCCAACATATATATTAATTATGTCAAGTTCATTATAAAAGATAAATATAACAGAATTTTAAAATTTTTTTTTGTTGTAAAATTATTTTTCAATTAATTATCTATTATTTTTTTAGAAACATTGATAAAAATAAACATTTATCTCAAGAAATTAAAGATGCAATGTATTTAATTCCTACATTAAAAATACAAGATGAAGTTTTAAGAGTATTAGATAATATACAATTTTGTGATGAACCAGGAACAGAAGGTAATTATTAAATAATTATTGGTTATAATTTAAATAAATATTAAAGTATTTGTTTTTTTATAGATTGGGTAAAGGACAAACTTATTCTATGAATATTGTCTGGTATATCTGTTGCATTTACAAAAATGGATCATGTAATCTGAAATTAAACTTCAAATAATACAAATGTTGAAGAAAGTACCTATGCCAATGTAAATTATGATGGTCATAATCTTTCCCTTCTTCTAGAATTATTGGGTATTATTTATATTCATTTTATATTTGATTGATTTTTTAAAATATAATATCTTATAATTTATAATTTATTTTTCAGAGGATGTGATTTTGATAAAAGAAGTTGGAAAAGTGTATTTGTAAATCAACAATATAATGTTTCAGATTCTTATAGAAATAAATCAGATTTGTCTAGATCAATTCAAGCTGAGAAACAAACTAGTAAAAATTATTATTATTATTTAATAAAATATTTATCTATTATTTATTTATTTATTTGTTTGTTTGTTTATTTATTTAGAAAAAAGAAGAAAAGACAAGTAACCTGTATTATCCTTGTCCTTGAATAAAACAAAAAAGCAAAAAAATAATTATAATGAAAATGATGAAAATTTACAAATTAATCAACAGCAAAATATGAATAGAGTTGCAATTGAAAAATTAAATATACAAAAACAAATGAATGATGAGCTTGAAAGGGAAATTACACTACTTGAAAAAACGAAAACAGCTAATGAATTAATAACCATTATTATACACATTTTATTATGGGATTAATTAATAATGAACATATAATTATAGGATTAAAAATTATTTGATTAATAACAAACATATAAAATTAATAAATTCAATTTAAAATATTATTAATAATATGTGCGCCACATTTTTTTATTATTTAATTGTTTATATTTAGTAAAATACCTGTACTGTACGGTTTTTAATATAAAAATACCTGTACTGTACGGTTTTTTAACATAAAAAATTTCATACAGTACAATTTAAATATATATATATACTGTATTGTACGAATTTTGTGCAAATTTTATGTAAAATCGTACAGTACAAAATAGCATTTCGTACCGTACAGTTTATCGTCATACCTGAACTTCTGTCATGTTTTAAAAAAATTATTGTCACGTGTATATATATAATCCGGATTATAATCCGAATTATGATCCGGATTTACCGGATTAAGGATCATAACACTAGCCTTTGTCAATTGTCAATACTGGAAGGTTTTCTTTCATAAGCACTCTATAATCGCCAGGTGTTATTTCTTCTAATTTAAATTTTTTCTTAGCCCAGACGTGTGTATTTTTATTATAAAGATTATTATTTTTTGGATTTAAGAGTATTTCTTTAATTTTATTATAATGATCAGAATTAATTAGAGCTTTTTCTTGTTTAGATACTGGAAGATTTATTATATATTGATCGATAATTTTATTAAAAGTTTCTTTACTAATAAAATTATATTCCATGATGAGTTTTAAAAAAATTAAAGGTATAATTTTATTGTCGCAGCACATTAAACTCAAAAAATCAAATTGAGACGATCATTTTTTGAAAAAATTCACATCAGGCACCTCAGGTGACGATTTACACCTGCCTCAGGTGACAACTGAGTACATCGGAGGCACAACATATATATATTTGCGTTATTACAAATAAAATTTATTTAACCAGCTAAAAATAACGAGCGGATAGAAGTGTAGGTCAGAGGGAGGAATAAAGCATGTAATATGCCTGTCGGATCCTAAGCTCCTTTACGATATAAAGAAATGACCTTATCACTATTATCTTATATCATCTAAAATTATATTACCTGCGCAATTATTATAAAAGTGAATGCTAGTTTATTTATAAAAATAATAACAAGGTTTGTTCAACTCAGAAAATTTCTCAAGAGCGCGTGAAATAGATGATTTACTACAATTATTAGTGTTACAAATAAGTGCTCGGGGTAATAAAAAAGAAATTATTTATTATTTATTGTACATTACTCAGAAGAAATTATGTATTATAAGAATTAAAAGAATATGCGGAAAGGATTCTAGTAAATGGCATTTTCCTATCACATCATCTTTATTCCATGCATTATTGCCTTCAACACCCTAGCGATTCTCTCTTCCTTTTCGCGTTCTGTTTGATTGTCCAAAGCCCTATCACCCACATCTTCAACTAAAGGACCACCATTCTTGACCGCAGTTTTCAATAGATAAACGAAATCACAGTGTGTTGTTATTGGGATACTTGACCTCGCGGTCAAAACATCTTGCAATCGAGAAGTCTGTTCAAATTTTGAGGCAATCATTTCTGCACGGTCAACAATCTGACGAGGAATTCCTGCCATGTTAGCCACATTCATTCCATAAGATTTGGGACAAACCCCAGGTACTAATTTGTATAGAAAGGTTACTTCTTTTCGATCTTGATCAATTTCACAACTCATATGTTTGAGTGCGATATTAGGATTCTTGGAAAATTCTTGAGTGAGCATGCCATAATGTGTAGAAAATAGACCGAGACAACCAATTTGAGTTGCTAAATAATGTAAAACAGAGTATGCGATGGCATATCCATCAAATGTGGAAGTTCCACGCCCAAGTTCGTCAAGAATAACCATAGATCTTGGTGTCGCTTCATGCAAAATTTTGGACGTTTCACTTAATTCTACCATGAAAGTACTTTGACCGGCTAGAATATTATCATTAGCGCCGATGCGTGTGTAGATTCTATCAAAAGGTGTCATAAGACATCTCTTAGCAGGAACATAGCAACCAAGTTGAGCCATAATGATTGCAATACAATTCTAAAGAATAAATATTTAAAGTTAAATCTGTTCAAAAATTCGAGATCATTTAAAATTTAGATTAATTACCTGTCTTAGAAGTGTGGATTTTCCACCCATATTGGGGCCTGTCAATAGTATAATATTTTGTTGATCACCTCCCAAAAAAGTATCATTGGGTATAAAATCGCTGACGATACTTTAAATGTTTAATGTCACATACAAATAAAATATAAATAAAAATATAAATAAAATCAGATAAAGATAAAGTTTAATATTCTAAAAAAATGATTTACCCGGATACGACACAAGGATGTCTAAGTTCTTCAAACTCTAATATACTAGGATCTTGCCTTACAAACTGAGGTCGGCAACAAGGTTCTATAATGAAAATATCTTTTTTAATTAATTTTATAAATTAACTTTTCAAAATATTTTAATTTCGTAATTATTTACCACCCAATGACGAAGAGCTATTGGCTAAACTTAAAAGACAGTCGAGCTCGGCAATAATTTTGACTGTAAGCAACCACTCGTGATAATGAGCATCGAATTTTTCGTAAAATCTACCGTTCAAGGATTTCGAAACATTAGATTCTACTTCTAGGGCTTCTTGTAAATCCCTAACAAGTTTCTGAAGAGTTGGATTCCAATAACGATTGACTTTCTAAAAATAATTAATATTAAAACTCAAAAATTTTAAACTCTATTCACTTTATTCGAAACGGTAATGAATAAACGTGTATGTTATTATTCTTTTATTATTATTTACCTGCGTGCGAGATAATTTTTTCCAATCTGAAGGTACTTTTACTGTATTTGGGACTTCAAGTTGATAAATTTCTTTTCCAACATCCCTGTATACAACCTTCGTTGTTCTGATAAAGAATTTATCAAATTAATCAGTATTCATTTGTCAAAATGAACTAGATGATTTCTTAATTGCTTACCTTAATTGTTTATTTGCCTCAGCCAAGTGTTGAGTTAGTTTCTGATCAATTGCCTTAAGCTCGGTTTGTATTTCATCATAATCGTTGTCAATACCAGTGTAAGGAATTAGATTTCCTTATAGAATTAAATCAGCAAAATATGTTATTAAACTAGTTTCATAAGATATTATCAAGATATTTTTATATGTTCTCATTTTTTACCTTCATTTTCCGCTTTACCGTAATCGAATGCTTCTTTGAAGTATAAAAGCGTGGGTGTCAAATTAGGAATTTTTTCAAACAATTTAAGTAATTTATTCGATTTAAACTTTTGTGCAAAGTCACCAAGATGTGAAACTGTTTTCTATATATGCGAAAATATGAATGAATCGAATCTTTATTGAACAGTGTTAATATTAGATTAATTAAAGTATTTAAGATTCAAACCATTAATTTATCGAAAGCTGTCAATACGAGTAAGAACTCTTTCACTTTACATGTTTTTGCATGAATTCTACTAATTAACCGTTCAAGATCCGGAAAATGAGAAAAGTTGAGGTAAAATGAATTCCGAAATTCAGGAACTGAGTTTAATTCCTCTACTGCATCCAAACGTGCATTAATGGCGTCAATGTCACGAAGTGGATGACATAACCAGTTTTTAAAAGTTCGTTTTCCTGATGCAACGTCAAAATTTCAGATTTTTTGAGAAAAATATATATTAAATTATATCAAATGTTAACAATAATTAGTCATCTTTACCGAATGGAGTAGCACAGTGATTTAATAACTTGAATACTGTTCCATGATCACTACCATCTATGCTATTCTCGAATATTTCTAGATTTGCTAAAGACTGACCATCGAGAATGAGAGAAGAACATTGACGAATGGGATCATATATATGAAAGTTTTTGAGAGATACAAGTTCTGCGTCGAGTTTCAACTATTAAATTAAAGTTAGGGAATAAGTTATGAACAACTCATGACAAACAAATTAATATATTTGTATCTTACCGAACGTAAATACCAAATGAGACCTATAAACATAGATTATTAAAAATTAAAAATTCACAATTATTACAAATATTTATTTATATTTAAATTGTACTTACCACCTAAGGCAGACAACATTAATGGCTTTCGCATAGCTTCTTTTATTGCACTAGGCCACGTGTCTAATTTAAGAATCAAATTATTATTAAAATTATTGGTATTTAAAGAAATTTATTTCTTTATGATCACAAATTCATTCTAACCGTTAGGATCGTCACTATCCAGATTTTCCATTATTTCATCGTTGTTATTGTCTTCCATAATGACATCTTCGTCCTCTTCTTGACCAAATGCTTTCTTATTATTTTTTGAAAAGTATCGAGAAAGTCTAATTTCGTCATAAGTCGTGTTGGCATCCCAGAACTCTACATCTGGTTTAAGTGCCGTCCAAATCGTGTGGCTGGTACAATTTTTCAATATGCGCAATGTTCGTTGACTAAGCCTTCCCTGATTATAAAATCACAAAACCATTTAGAAATGCATTCATGCATTCTTCATAAAAATCCCTAAAAAATTTGGAGATATACTTTTTCATGGACAATTTCTTTCGGCTTCACTTGCATAATCAACGTTTCAAATTGGGTTCGATCAAAATCATCAACAAAAGATGTTAAATGGAATTCCGCAGTTGCGGTATCAACAAAGCAGATTCCAAAGGCAGGAGGGTCGTTTTCTGAATCACATGATTCCTACGTACGAAAGGTTCATTAATTATGAGCATAAAGTAATTCTTTCTTAATACATATTAACATACGAAAACAAAAGTATTATTGAAGACATTAAAATTAAATAACTTTAATTGACATGCAAAAGGTCGACATATCGTTCGTCAATAGTCCGCCATCGACTATAGTTCCAGCGGTGAGAATAGTTGCCAACTCACGACGAATGATTTTTTCTTCCTATAATAGTATGAAGTAAATTGAAATTAAAAAATATTCGACAAAAGGACAGGTTAGATTTCAATACCTTTTTCTTGCTGGATTTCTCACGCATTTCTTTTCCTAATGCTGTCTCCATTTGATCTACTCTCGCAACCTTGTACCTATTACAATAAATAAATATTAGAAATACTTTATATTTTTACGTTCTCTAATAATAATATGTTATAATGTGTTAAAAGTAATTTATTTGAATCATACCCTTTGGCAATAAATTGTGCGGCCCAAGATTCAAATGACATCTCAGGTACGCCAACCATGCGCATGTTTACACGATCTGTAAGCTTAAGATCGAATTCCGAATGACCAATGTCGGCATCACGTTCATATAACTCTTCAAAAATAAAAATTATTAGACATTCCGATCAAACTTTATTTTAATGGAAGGTTAGAATTTTGTATTATACCATAAAATTTCCCTTTCTTGAAAAATACGATCTTGTATTTGTAGATAAATTAGTTAAAAATGATTTACAATATATATTTAATATACAAATTGTACATACTGTATCCCAATGTTGTGATTTAATTTCCCAGAATTGCTTCTCAAATGGTGTAAATTTATCCCAGGCTGATTTAGGAATATTTAATGTTCTTGGATCATAATTTGGTGATCCTTTTTGAAGGAACACAAAGATTATCTCAATTAAATTATGTTATAAATTTAATATAGTTAAAAGATTTGAAAAGCACACCTTCAGGATTTCCATCTGCATCTTTGACATTCAGCAACCAACTATAACGGTCATCATTTTTTGCTTTAAAATCTGCCACACGTTGCTGAAATTTTAATCAAGAAATTTATTTTTTACTAATTAATTAATTAATTAACAAATAACTTTTATTAAGTATGTTACCTTTTTTTTCTCAGAATCAGTCATACGAGCTGAAGAAGAGAAAGATAAATCACGACGAGTAGTTGAATTAGAAGCAAATGCCTAAATTGGTGATATTTTTATTTAGATCACTTGTCAATCTATTTTTTTCAAAATGAAATTTAAGATGTGCCTTTAATTTATTCTGAGAATTAGTTGAAGAAACGACTGAAATTCTTTTATTTTGTTGATTTTCGATAGCCCGTTTGGACTTATCATTGTAATCACAATCATCTAAATAAAAATAGAAAATACTAAATAATATAATATTTATATGATCATCAGCAATATAATTTAACTTGTAGAAATATATTATTACCAATATTTTTCTCATCTTCATCCATATAATCAAGTTCTTCATTTTTTAATCTTTTATTACTCAATATTTTATCTTGTGTCTTTGGCTTCTCTGCATAAATTACGTGAAAAATATAAATTAAATTGAAAATTTTTAATAGAAATTATTTGTAACCTACTTGGTGAGTCTACAAATTCATCCGTTTCTCCATAATCATCATCATCATCTGATGAAACAATAATTCTGCGTTTAATCCTCTAAAATTAAAAGTCATGATAAAACCAATTATTACAAAACATATAAAACAATGTTCCTAATACATTTCTAGGGAAATAATTAGTAAATTTTGTATCAAAAGTAACACACCCTTGAACTTCTTTTTTCAAGGCTTGACTCTTCAAACTCTTCAGTTAAGCTTGAACTTTCCCTCTCTAAGACTTGACCAAAGTTAGAGCTCGGAGTAATTGGAGTTACGGGTGCTTGTATTATAAAATCCTTTTTTGTTACTTTTCTATCTCCACTAGAGTTGGGAGTAGGTAAGTTCTTTTGGAGATAAGATAAAAGGGTTGCTTGAGTCTTGACAGGTGTCGAAGTCCTACTAGGTTGATTTTTTGCGTTACTGAAGCTTGCTCGACTCGAATGCACATCATTATATTTTTTTGCGAGTGGCATTTTTTTTAAAAAATAAACTTGATATTTGCGCAATCCCTTTTTTCTGAAACGCAAAAGCGATAAAAGCGACGTGTTTCTGTCGCGTCAATTAACTACAATCTTTTAGTCACATGATAATTAGACTAAGATCTAAGTCTACAAAAGTTTGTAAGACAAAAAAAGTTGTTTAGATAAGCGCTTAATTAAAAGAATTGATTATAATAACTATTGGACTGAATTTGATAAAGTATATCAATTCACTAAAGGACTATGCAGAGAGATTGCCTGTCAATTAAATCCTCATTTAACTTTCCAAAACAACCTTATTCTTGATCAAATAATTGAAGCAGCCTGACGCATGGAAGAAAATAATAGAGTTTATCTAGAAGCTCTATTAGGATTTCAATAACTCCATATTAATAATCCAGTTGCAATGGCATATTTACACCAAAACTCAAATTCAGTCTCTCAAAGTGATCCTGTTGAAGTAGCAATAAATAAAGCTTTAAATCCTTTGATCCAAGCTCTAGAAAAGTTAGCTTTAGGACAAGGAAATAATAATACAGAAAATACAAATCAACCTCAGTCCAACAGACCAAATTATATAATAACAGTAATTTTGGTAAAAATAATAATAATAATAACAGACCTCCTCGAAGACCAATTACATGTTATAAATGTAATCAAATAGGACATTATGTTAGAAATTATTCTAGTATCAATAATAATAATAATCAAACAATAACTCCTGTTAATAATTAAGTCCCTGCAAATCAAAATATGTATAGAACTCATTTGTTTGCACAGCAACAAATGCAACAAACAGTACAACCACAAGTTTACCAAATGCAAATGCCCCCAGCACAGTAACAAATACCCCAAGTAAATCAATATTAAAATGTTCCTCTAGTAGTTTCTCAACAACTTCTCCAGAATCAAAACCAACAAGTTTTAGTAAGATTACATGAAACAGGAATAGTATCATTAACTCAACAAGTTTATCCTGTTGAGCATTGAAACTAGAAAATGTACCTCAGGAGGGTGGAAGTACGTCTGATAATGCAATTCCCTTATATATAGAAAAATTTCAAGGATTACAACAGTCCCAACTAAAGCTTCTTATGGGCCGAGCTGAGCTAAGCTTCATAAAGCTCAGGTCGAGCCGAGCCCAAAAGTCTTAGGCTCAGCTCGAGCCTGAGTTTATAAGTTAGGCTCAGTTTGAGCCTCATAGTAGGCTCGTGAACCTTATATTAGACTCATAAGCAACGGATAATTTTTTTTTAAAAAAAATTTGTGGCTTTTAAATAAAACCACAAATTTTAAAATAAAAAAAATTATGTGGGCTTTTATTTAAAGCCCCAAAATTTTTAAGGCTCGCGAGCTTACTTTAAGGCTCAAGCCTTATGAGCCAGTCCTTAGTTAAGCTTAGCTCGTGAGCCTATGAGCCTATAATATCAGGCTCAGCTCATTAGGCTCGCAAGCCTTAAAGCCTATACGGAGCTTTAGTCCCGATATGCTGCTAAATCACAAAATAAAATATTTGCTAGTAATAAAATTGAAATAATAGATATACTTATTCCAAAACTTACAAAGATTGAAAGTTTCAAGGATAATAAAGGAAAACGAAAAGTAGAAGGTGAACAGAAAGAAGGAAAGAAAGGAAGACAAAAGCTAACCTTTATAGAGAAATCCTTATTAAAGCAAAAGACCATGCTATACTCAATTGTTGAAGATTTGCTACATGTCAAATTAAATATTACTATAGGACAATTAGCAAATATATTTAAATTCAGAAATGAGTTAAGAAAAGTCATAACTCCAAGATGAAAGAGAAATCCTAAAAAAAAGGAAAAGAAGGATAGAGAAAAAGCAAATTTGAGAAGTACCTCTTACTCTAATACTTCTATAATTTGCAAAGGACAAGTGAAGGATGGACCATTGATATTATTCTAGATAGTGGTTCATCTACAAGTATTATCTCAAAGAAATTCCTTGAACATTTAAACAAAACTGTAACTTGTAAATCTGACAGAATGATCATTAGCATATATGGTAACAAAAGGTTTAGCTTAGGAATTATTAACAATATCGCAGTTCACATTGGTGATTTAGTAGTATTCACAGATATAGAAATAATTGATACAGTATCCTATTCCATGATATTGGAAACTGATTGGTTGCGAAAGGCCAATGCAGTAATAAATTATAAGAATTCCCAAGTAACTATTTCTAATAATTATAGAAGAGCCCAAGTTTCTTATAAGAATTCCACTGCACCACCTCTATCAGTAATGAATAATGAGGAAGATTCAGATGATGATGATTATAAATATGAAGAAGATGAGGGTGAAGATGAGGATAATAACCTTGTCTTAATGATAAATAAAGAGGAAAGTTCAGATCAACACTTTTACAAGTTCACCTCTTGGAGAATTGAATTTGATCATGAAACTTTTACCTAGCAAGAGTATGATAATATGAATTGACAATTTAATTCCTGGTTAACTAATTAAAGGTACCGACATCAAGTTAAACATTGATTTGAAGGACTTGACAAAGAATGTTGGTACCAAAAACAATTACCAACAGAAAAGGATAAATACAATAATTGTTATGAAGATTATTTCTGCTGAGAAACAATTCAAATAATCCCTATACAAGAAATCAAAAATGCGCAATCATTTTTAGTAAAAGAAGGAGCAGAAAAGTTAGCTCAAAATGAATATAATTATATTGTCCAGAATATATTTGAAAAATATTCAAATGTTATAGCTAAAGATTTAACTCAACTAGGTTGTACTAATATTGTAATCCATCATATTAATATTGGAAATACTAGAAAAATAAAACAACAATATTACAGAACTTCCCTCAAATATGAGTTTTTTATAAAGGAGAAAATAGAATATCTCAAAGAACAAGGACTTATAATACCTTTTCACAGTCCCTAGACTTCTCCTGCACTTGTAGTTAATAAGGCAAATGGAAAAATGAGACTTGTTATAGATTACCGTCAATTAAATAAAATAATAAAACCTGATACATATCTCCTTCCTAAAATCTTTGATATGCTGGATACTCTTGCTCACAGCAAATACTTTTCAACTTTTAACCTAACTTCTAATTTCTGACAAGTAACAATGCATACTGTTGACCAAGAGAAAATTATCTTCAGTATCAAGTTTGACACTTATGAATTTACAGTCATGCCCTTTGGTTTAATGAATACTCCAGTAACTTTCCAATGCTTGATGGATAATGTCTTCTATAATGTAACCTGAAAGTTTGTTTTAGCATATATAGATAACATTATCATCTATTTAAAATCATTAGAAGACCACTGTGCTCATCTTGAACAAGTCTTACAGTTATTAATTAAAGCAGGTCTAAAGTTAAATTCTAATAAATGTGATTTCTTTAAAAAACAAATACTTTTCCTTGAACATTTGATGTCTGAGAAAGAAATCAAACTGAATCTGACCTTAGTTGAAAAAATTAAGGAATGCCTTCCTTCAATTTTCAAAGCATCCATGAAAATTAATGCCATAATTTTTCTGCAAATTTTCGTAATTCTGCTGGAAATTTTTATTACGTCACAAAAATTTTTGACAGAATTACAAAAATTTGTGGAAAAATTATGACATAAATTTTCACGGATACTTTGAATTTAAATGTGAATTTCTTCACGAATATCGATGTTATAGTAATGAAACACATATTATCTTGTAGTCAAAAACTAAGGCTTTCGATCTATTTTAGAAATATCTTAGTAGAAAATCACTTCCTGTCACCTAAATCTCAGCTAAAGTTAAAAAATCAAATTTTTCAGGTATAAATTTCCAGAGGTCATGTGATATTTCCTTAAATCTATATCTAATTAAATTTTCTGATATTATTTCTAATCTTTTATATTCTTTTATTATGAATTTATCTACAGTAAATACATCCTTTTCAAGAAATCTGATTTTAATATTATTCCAATCATTACATTTACTTAGTGTAATATATGCCTATTCTTTTTCAAACATTTGTGAATTTAAGTTCAGTGATATATTAGGTAAAGTTAATCCTTGAACTTTGTGAACAGTAAATGTATAGATATTAATTATTGGATATTAGGTTCGACTTACAGGTATTCTATAAAGTAAAAATGATGAAATATGTTTCTTGATTTCTATATCAATAATTTTATTTTCAATACAAAAAGCACATCTAACTGTTGTACTTCCATGTTTAAATTTGTGATAATACCAATAGTTCTATTACATATTCCATATTGAAATTCAGAATTGTTTAGAAATATTATTTTTGCACCAATTTGTAATTGTATTTTTTTTTATAAATTTGTTTTACATTTAAATAATTTACTAGAATATTTATTATTTTGAATTTTTTGATTAATAATATCAATTGAATTGGATATCATAAGTTTGTTATTTTAAATTGATAACATATTATATATTTTTGATTGATTTGTTTAGCAAATTCTTTAAACCTACTATATATGTTATATTTAAAAGTTCCAAATTTTCAAATGTATAATTAATGGTTTGATTTAATTTGGTTTGTAATATGTTTAAGTAAATTATCAATTTTTTCAAATTTAATGTTTTAAAGTAAACAATAATAATCTGAATTTGAATTTTGTTTCTGTGATTTATATAGGAACATCAGAAAATTTTTTGGAGCATAAATTTCCGTAATACAAACGGGACCTACAGAAATTTACATCCAAAAATTTATTTTTTTGACTTTGGTCGCAATTTATGAGACAGGAAGCAATTTTCTACTAAGGTGTTTCCATGACAGATTGAAAGTCCTGGTTCTTGACTACAAGATTATATGTAAATTATTCCTGTAGTATCAATATCCGCGGAGATATTCACATTTAAATTTTGAACGTTCGTGAAAAATTCAGCGTAAATTTTCCGTAAATTTTCGTAATTCTGCTGGAATTTTATCGTGACGTAATGAAAATTTCCAGCAGAATTATAAAAATTTACGGAAAATTTACACTGAATTTTTCACGACGTTCAAAATTTAAACGTAAATATCTTCGCGAATATCGATGCTACAGGAATAATTTACATATCATCTTGTAGCCAAGAACCAAGGCTTTCGATCTGTCATAGAAATACCTTAGTAGAAAATCGCTTTCTGTCTCGTAAATTGCGACCAAATTCAAAAAAATTAAATTTTTAGGTGTAAATTTCTGTGAGTTCCGTTTGTGTTACAGAAATTTATGCCCCAAAAAATTTTCTGATGTAATATAAATTTAAATCAATGTTATATAACGATTTTTATCAAAAAAGAATGCTTTTAATATTCATAATTTATTTTTCAATTTCTTTTTTATTTGTTAATTTATAGGACTTTTTTGATATAATCTTTATGAAGACTTTCATATATTTCTGTCGTGTACCCATTAATGGTATCAAATTCACAAATTGAAGAGTAAATATGGAATATCCATGAATATAATTTGGGGAATTGAAGTTTAGATGATGAATGTTCTTCAAATAGTTCAATAAATAATTTTGACTATTCATTTATTAATTCCTAAAATTATTTAAAAAAAATTTTAATAAAAATTATTATGCAACGAATTAAAATATTATATAAAGATATATACTGTTATCTGCAGAAAAGTAATATCAGATTCTTCATAATTTTCTTTTCTTGATAATAAATATATTTTATTTCATTTTAAATATATTTCAGTAATTTTGTTATTTTTAATAAAATTCAGGCTTTTGGAATCTTGATAGAGATTGTCTACAATAAAAATCATTATTTTTATAAGGTTTCGATATTCTGAAGTAATTAGTAAAAATAAGATATAAAAAACCGTTAAAAAACAATTTTAGATCTTTATAGTGAGGAATTTTTGTAACGCAATAATTTATTTTATCAGTAATGGATTTTTCATATTGTTTAGTAATTAAAACTATAGTAAAGTTTAATTGATATTGGAAAAGACCAAGATCAAGGTGGTATATTCTATCGGATACTGTTATGACATATATATTGATATCCCTATTAAATTTTAAATTTTATTAATATTTTCATTATTTATTATTTAAAAGTATAAAATTTCATACTTACGGAACACTCCAAAAAAAATTTCGTACATTTTCAATGCTAATATTTTTTTCTGTATTATTTTTATAATGTAATTTCATATTTTTATGAAATCTTAGTTCCATTTGATTACTATTTAAGTTTATATTTGATAAATTTTCTTTAGAAACAAGACAAAAATAACAGAGGTAATTTGATTGCGTTGATTTATATGTTAATGCAAATATACATACTTCAGACCAGTCAAAAATAATCATAGAAATTCTAGGGAAACACCACAATGTTCTATTATTTAATTCTAATTCTATATTATTATTTTCATTATATAACGGAAACAACAAAAATTTGAGAGATTTGTAAAAAATTTTGTGGACTATATTTTTATGTTCTTTGGATTTTTTTTGAGTATCATTTTTTGTCTTTATAATAAGAAGATATGTTAATAATTGTTTTACATCTGGTTTATTTCTACGCCAGGTAATGACATTACCAAGAGTTACAAAAATAGGATGCAAGATATTTTTTTTAAGAGAGTCAGTAATTGAAGTATCAGAATATAATATAATTGATATTAGATGTAAACCAAGTAATAAAGTTTTTCTGTTTGTACTCACCAATTGGCGGTGTACTGCTCATTGTAATTTCTATTATTATTTGACTATAAAATGATATATAGTGTTAGAAAATAATAATTTATAATATTATATTGTTAAAATTAATTACCTGATCATTTTTAAAATTAAACGTCATATATTTATATATATCATTTATTAATAAAATATTTTTAATACAATTTATTATAGGCCAATAATATATGATATAATCTTTGTTGTTGTATTTTAATATAGTTTTTTCTTTATTTAATAAGTTAATTAATTTCATTCTATTCATTAGTTTTCTTCTTTGTTCTACGTTTTTGAGAAGAGATGATGTTGATAGATTCGAATGTTTATTAAAAAAACGTATTATTGCATTTTCAACTTTATTATTTAGATTATATTGGATAACTAATGTCATTAAGTCAGAGTAGGTATTGTTTAGAAATTCTGGTTTGGTTTCAGTTTCTTCTTCTTCTGATTCAAATTCATTTTCAGTTTTATTTAATTCAGATTCAGATTTAGATTCAAATTCAGATTTGAATTCAGATTCTGATTTATTAGATTCAAATTCAGTTTCATCAGATCCAGATTTGAATTCTTCAGTTTCAAATTCGGGTTCTCTGGATGTAGACTCTTTATATTGTATGGATGTGAGTTCTTCGAATGTTAGGCTATTAATACTTTGTGGAAGTTTATCTATTTCAACATTTATAATTTATATTGGTTACATATATTTGATAATAATCAAAAGATTATAATAAGAAATTTTCACATTTTACATAACGTCATTGATTATTTTGTTGCTTTTTGAACTAGATCTAGGTTCGTCATTCGATATATAAATTATTTCATTATTTTGATTATCTTTGCTATTATCCTATATAAATAAAAAATTATTAAAAATTAATAATATTATATGACAAAGTTTATAATATTTCATTAATATTAATTATTTCTTGCTCAGACATAATGATATCAAATTCATTTTGAATAAAAATTTCTTCAGAACTACTTGAATTACTTGAATTATAATTTTCAGAACATTTGTTTACATGCTGACTATAAGCAGAACGGTTTGAAAAAACACAGTTATAAAAAGGATATGCAGAAGTCATTATTACCATTAAATTAATAATTGGAAGAAATGATTAATAAAATAATGGAATTTGGTTAATTTAAATACTTTAATGCTTACAAATTACAATCGTTATTTAACAATTATAATTTTTCAAATTTGAAAATTTATTACTTATTTAATATTGATTTAAAACATAATACAACATTATTATGATTCGATGCAACACAATTATCTATATCAAAATACATATTTAATCAAAGATAATGAGAATTCCTTAAGGAAAATTTTATAAAATTTTTAAATTATAAAAATATATGTAATATATTTTAATTATTATAAAAAAGAAGTTTATTTGAAAATAATATGACACCTTAAATAAAGAAAATATCATGAAACACGTTATTGTAAAAGGATTTGTAGTCATAAGATATTTTAAAGCATGATACTCCTTATTACATTAAAGGAAGAAACATTATATAGAAAGAATTTGTTAGGGATCGATAATCAAATCTGTGAGAAAATTAGATTAAAAATAAAATATTCCATTATACAACATTATTATTTATATATATAAAAATAGTTTACATAATAAGTCTTATTACAAAACTAGTAAGATCTGCATTATCAATTATTAGTTTGTTTATGTATGATTAGAAATGATTTGCATTATCAATTATTAAATAGTAAAATATTATTTAAACCCCTACTCCATAGTGGTTGTTTACTTGTCACAAAAAATAAAAGGATAACTTTAAGTAAAAAATTTTGGAACAAAAGTTTTGAAATTTTTTTTAAATTATACATTGAATAATTATTTTTTTTTTGTTTCCCCTTTTATAATTTTATAATATGATGTCAGGTAATTACAAAAATCTTTTATTTACATTATTTATATTAATATAATAAACAATATATTAATATTTTCAACTGAACTTTTCAAACAAAAATATTATATAATATAATACTATGTCTAGTAAAATCTAATTTTAGAAAATATCTTTTTTTACTTTTAACAAATTTTTTTCTTCAATTTCAACTAATTACATCAAAAAGTTAAAATAGTCTACCATAAGCTCAAAAAATTTTTCAGAATATCACACATACATTATTATAGAAAGAATTTTACTACAAGAAAAAAAAATGATAAATATAAATATTTAATTTATTTTTTAAAAAAGTAGAGATAAATCTATATAAAGAATATTATTTGAGATAAAATAATGTCAAAATATTATTTAAAGAAAAAAAATTATAATAATAAATATATAATGAAACTTTTCGTTATATATTGAAACATATAATAAATAAAATTATATTTTATACATATATTATACAAAGCCAAATAATACAAGAAAATTCAAAAAGAAATGTAACAATAACAATAAAGAAATGTCAGAAACAATGGTGACATCATCAATGTCAGTTTTAACTCAAAAATCTACTTCTACTTTGACAATAGCAACTACAAAATTAACTTTTACATCGACTTCAACTTTTACTATATCTACTTCTACTGCATCTACTGAAATTTCTAAAAGAAGATTCTAATCATCATTTTCATTAAATATTGAAGCAAACAAAAATAAGAAAACTAATAAATTTGAAGGTTAATAGATATTATATATTGGTTTTAAAGATAATTAAATATATTATAAGATAATTAATATTGAATTTCTTTAATTAAGATAAAAAAACAAATCAAAAAATAATGAATACACTATTAGAAATAAAAAAAGACATTACTGAATTAAAAAAAGAAGTATCTGAAATACACAAAAGTGTAAATAATTCTAAAGAAAAAAATAAGGAAGCGAAAGAATCATATTTAAAAGTAAGAATTTGTTATACTTTATTTTTCTACATATATATATAAACAAAAATTAACTCAAATATTTTTACAGAAAATAGCCCATATTGTATCAAAATCTATTATGGAAATAGATATGTATCCAGACATTGAAAAAATAAATCAACAAACAAAGGAGTATTTAAAATCAAAAGACCCCAGATTTCTTGTAAAATATTCAGATAATAAATAGAATTATATGTTTGAAAAAAACATTCATGAAAAGGTAAATAATTTAATTAATAATTTACTTTATATTAAATGACATTTAGTGAAATATGATGTTAAATAACATTTTATAATATAGATTCTAGAAAAACTTCGATTAATGAGGGGCAATATGGTTGACAAAATTAAATTGGCAATATTTTCTACCTTTGGTAAAGATTTATTACCAAGTATTAGTAACAACGCTACAATAAAAGAAATAATAGATTGGAAGAAAAAAAATGAAGTTAGAAAAGTATTTAAAAAACTACATAAAAAAATAAATAATAATGATGACGAAGAAACATCAACATGGTGTAATAAAATATTACAAAAAGTATTTTCAAATCCTGTTAAGGAAGTAAAACCCCTCCTCACGTTTGCCATAAGAGCAATCGAAATAATTCTTGATCTCGATAATGGAAATATACGAGTAAGAGACAAAATAATGAAATCAAAAATAAGAAAAAATATAGTAAGTTTTATTTAAATATTAATTTATTGATCACACCAAAAAAAACAAAAAAAAAATTTAATATCATTATAATTTAGGGTAAAATCAAAAATGGAATTATCTATATTTCATCATCAAAATTAGAATCATCCTCAGAATCAGAAAAGAATAATAATGACAATATGAATAAAGACAATGAAAACATTAGCATAATTTATATTGACTCTAATGAAGAAAATGGTATAAATTTGTTTCAAATGGACAAAGACAATAATGATAAAAGTGATATAGAATGAAAATTAAATATGTTTATTACTTTAAAATTTTAAAAATTCGTAATGAATTAATATTTATTAATATATTTCTTTATTATATATGCAAATAAATAATATAGTAATAATTATAATAAATATAAAATAATAGTTAATAAAAAAATAATAAAGATTAAAATCAAAATAATACAAATAAATTAAATATAAAAAATGTTATTTAACATTAAATGTTATAAAAAATGATAAAAAAAAATACAATAAATATTTATTAAATAATTATTTTTATAGTGCAAAACAAACATTTTGTACTTTTAATATTATTAAATGCTATTCTAGAATGTTATAAAAAATTTGTATCATTATAACTAATGATATATGAATACCAATATACAACATTATTAATATGAAACATTCGTTATATGTTATAAAATGGTGATATATAATGTTATATAAATGCCGTTTATAAAATATAATATAAACAGAGAGTTTATATAATGTTTTAGAACATTATATTCTAGTACATTGGTGTCATTCTAAAATGTTATATAAAAATTCCTGATGTAACAGTACTTGAAATACAATGTTTTTGATTGTGTTGTCTTGTTTTATATTGATATTTTTTTAATAATTCAGTATATGTGATTATTAACTTTTAATTTGAAATTTTTCAATCTCTTTTCACTTTCTTTAGAATGTTAAAGAAGTTTTGAACATTATCTATTAAGATATTGTCTCAGATCCATATATGATGTTTAATTTGGTTCAAATGATTTTTTACACAGTTTAAGTCTTTAAGAATATAGGTAATTTTGTAATTAGGATCTTTTTCTTGTCTTTCTGATTCTCAGTTGACAATTTTCTCTACTGCTTTATCTTTAAGTTCGATTGCTTTTTTTATGCAGGTATTTCTTACTTTTGCTTTCATAAATATAAAATAAAAGAAAAGGAAAATCTATTACTAAAAACTAATTTAATTTAGAGATTTGTTTTAAAATTACTGTACAAATATTTTTAATATTAAAAAGATTATAAAATTAAACTTCAATTTGTTCTAATTCTTCAAGTTGTTGGAAATTGAAAGTATAGAGATAATTATTACTAGCTTGTTGAACTAATTCTTTTACTCTGTTGTTATATTCAAGAGAAAATGTGTTAACTAAACTATTCAATTGTGTAATACTATTTATATAAAATTAATAACTATTTCACAAATCTAAATACTATTAAAAAGAATTCAAAATTTCACAAAACTAATAACTAAAATACTGATAAAATATTTCTTAATCAGAATAAAAAGAAGTTTGATATTTCACAGTCATTATTAAATTATTATCCGTGTAAATCTTCTACAATTTACAAAGATAACAGGGTAAAATAATACTAAAACCAATAAATAAAACTAAGTATAACTATAAGAATTACTAATCTCAAAGTAAAATAATCATAATATAAGAGTTTATATGTAGAAGAAATTATGTATAATCAATTATAAAAAAGGCATATTTACTATTAACAGTAGTATAAAGACTTATTAATAGGAGCAAACAGTTTATCAATTATCAAAAGAGTATAATAAACAAGGAACTCAAAGGATTTTGTAATATTAACTTTATTACTTAATAAATCTTAACTAATTAATTGAATAAAAATAAACTGAACTAAAAAACTAAAGAATTAATGAACTAAAAACTGAGTTGAGAGAATTTTTAGCCTTTTTATACATTATGATTTTAACTGCTAAGCTAACTTATAATCTGACTATAAACTTCACTAGTATCTATATTAATATCTTAACTGGTACCTTAACTGTTAACTTAACTTGTACTTTAACTGAGATATTAACTCTTATACTTTAATTTGTGTTCTAGTGTTATAGATTAACAAGAATTTAGGAATTTACTAATTTAAGTAATAATATCTAATTTGTATTACAGACTATCAAATTGATCTACTGTAATATTATATATAATAATAAGAAATAAATATATAATAACTATTAATAAAATAATAATATATATAATAAAATATATATAATAAAATATAAAAATAAAGATAAAATCAAAGGTAACATTGTACATGAAGGTTTTTTAATTAAATTACAATTGCATTTCTTCTGTAATAATTTTACAAAGCAGTATAAATATTTTTAGCAATTGTAACAGGTCCCTATTTTATAAATTGGAGACATGTAATAATATAAAAGCTACTTTGATAGGGATATACTTGAAAGAATAAGTCAAACGCTGTTACTAGTCAACCTGTCAGGCGAAATAAGGTTCTAACAGGAGGTTTACAACTAGTAAACTTAAGTGATTCAAGTTAGATAACTAAATTATTAATCAAGAATAATTAAACTAATTTTAAGTACGAAGGATAAATTATAATTTC
>CAJVPK010000757.1:0-22323 GCA_910592015.1 Diversispora eburnea | reverse complement strand
AAGTTTCATGATTATTAATAAAATTTTATAATATAGGATATAATCTCAAATGTTACTGAAATGATTGTAAAATCTAATTTGTACCATACATCTCCAAAATACAAAGAAAGTTGCAAAGTTTACATGCAACAATTTCATGATAAAATTTACAATTCATTTGATCAAAAGTGAAATTTATATTATAAAAAAAATTCAAACTAAGGTATAAAAATTAAAATATTGTGAAATATTCTGAAATTTGTTTCATTTTTTAATAATTAAATAGTTAGGTGATAGGATATGTAACAAACGAGATAAGTTATGTGGCAAAGTGAGAACTGCCATATTTAAATTTTTTGATAAATATCTTTGTAAAATAAAATCAACTGTAAAATCTGCTGAAATTTTAAAATGGAAGAAACATCCTAGTACCAAAAGTTGTTATAAAAATTTTTTTGATAAAATAGATTTTCCTAGCATAGGGAAAGTCTAGAGTTTGATCAACAAGTTACACAACTATTTATATTAATTTTATAATAATATTCAATTGATTTACGATCGTTCTTATGACAAATCACTAAAATGACTAAATAATTGGTAATGAAATTTCGCAGGTATATTCTTTCAAGTCCTTTCTTTTATTTGCGCACATTTGATCTCACCTGATCTCACTGCTACTGAAGTTTATATAGAAAGTATTTTTTATATTAATATACTGAAATCATATGGGAAAAAATACTTAAAAACTTATTATATAACTTCTATTAAATTTTTTGATCATTTTCGCATGAAAAAATTATTTTATTTATTTATTAAAATTTATTATAGAATTATTAATACACCATATATTATCAAGTATTAATATTATTAAGTGCCATTACAAACTTTGTATGTATATCTTAATTTCTATTTGTTTCTTCATTATCTGTTATCTCATCATCTAATGAAACTTCTTCACATTCATCTATTTCTTCTGAAGTTAGAACATTTGAACCGTTTTCTAATCAATTTAAAAAAGATTTCACATTACTATAAATTCCACGTTTATAGTATTCCTCACAATATCAACAACTATATTCAACCTTTTGATAACATTCAAAGTGATAGCCATGTCTACAGATTAATACCTCACCATTATCAAGTTTTTTGTGACAAAGATCACACTTATCAGGTGATGGAGGTATACTAGTACTATAACCTGTTGGAAAACATTTTAAATCAACTATTTCTCCTAATGTAATTAATTTACATTCTATTTTTTTTTTTTTGTAATTTACTTTTTCTACAATTATTAAAAATTTCTTAAAAATAATTTAATAAAAATAATGCTATTTTTTCAGTAAGTAAATTTAATGATAATAACTTGTAAGGATAAGCTTTTGTTTTTTCAAAAATATCTTTAAGTTCACAATGGTTACAGGTATCTATAAATATTAAAATTAATATAATATTAATAATATTACAAATTAATAATGTAAGTAATTTAAAATTTTACCTATTACATAAGCTTGTTTTATAATATTATCTACATTATTGTTTGATGATGTATATGCTCTAATTTTACTATGCATGTTTTTAACATAATAATCATTAAAATTGACTAAAAATAATTTTATAACTTCTGCAAAGGGATGTTTGACATCTTGCCAATAAAAAATATCTGAAAGAAAAACCAATGGTACTTTATTATAATTATATCTTTTCCAACGAAAAGCAAATGTCCAAATTCTGAAATAGTTTCTATATATTCTTCAAATGATCCAGATCTGAAAAGAGTAGCATAAATATCTAATGTTGTAGGTATTATATTATTCAATAAATCAATTATTATTCTATATTCAATGTCTTTATTAATTCCAAATTTTGTTAAAACTATATTTCGTATTTTATTTCAACCATTATAAATCAGGTCAAGAAGCAAATTAATTCTCCATGGTTTTAATTTTTTTGTTAATACTTTTTTTTTTCCAAATACAAAATGAAAGAGTTTTTCAAAAAATGAATGATATATTAATATAACATGTTCTCTGCTATTAAGTGAAATATGTAATGGTTTCAAAATAGGAATAAAAGAATTAATTTCATCTGGTATTATATATTGTGAATTTGTTTTATGCAAATTTGTTATTGCTTTTCTAACAAACAACTGTCCTGGCCAATCTGCTACCAATGGGACTATTCAATTACATAAATGTCCAGTATCTTTATCAATATTCAATATCATTTGTAATGCCATTATATAATTATTCATTGAATGCAGGTTTTTTTCTTGAAGTTCAATTAATCATACTTTTTTCATTAAACGTTCTTCTTTTTTTTCTGCAATTACATCATCATAGTAATATACAGTAAGTAATTCAATTTGATCAAAATTATTAATATCTGACTTTCCATTTGTAACCCATTGTTTTTTACAGTTGGTGTAGGCAATATCAAATATTCTATAATATTCATTTATTAATCGAAAACAAATATTACTAGCATCGATATTTACTGGATTGTGTACTGGTATATTGTTAAATACAATAGGTATAGGTGCACATGCAAAGACTTGCTTACAAATGCAAGTAGCCATGTGTTTTATTGTAGATAAAATTATATTATCAGGACATCTTTTTTTGTGAATATTATGGTAATCGTCTAAATTATAAATGTACAAGTAATTGTTCTAATTGTTAATTAAAATAAATTAAAATTAATATTAAATTTTATTAAAAAAAAATTAAAAATTTTATTATTATTATTACTTGTTCTCTAAAGAACTCTCTAATTTTTAAAGGATGTTCATTTGCAAGTTTTCTTTTGAAATTATTAACTGTTGTATAATATGCAGAAAGTTCAATACTATTCATTGTATCAATTGCAGTACGTGTTGTATCTGATGCTGACAAATAAAATCCAATTTCTAACTTAAGGTCATTAGCAAACTTGTTTCGCAATCCTGCCATAATGTAACATAGACTTACAATTGTTTTTTGTGCTTCAATCTTATTGTGTTCAGATCTTCGATTAGGAATTAATGCCTTCATTAATTTATTGAAAAAACCTTTTAAACATGGCTCAGCTTTTACAATCATTTGTTGAAAACAGAAGGGGTCAAGCTCTATATTATCACGTTGTACATACAAAACTTTTGTAAGCATAGCAATTTGCTTAACAAAAGAATAATTTTTTGATTCTATAAAATAAAAAAAAGTTAAACAAATGATTTTACATTAAAAATATATATAAATAATTAATATTATCTGGTGTTCTTAGTTTCTGACCATGATCGAGTTCAACTATTCGCAAATAATGGAGATAACATAATTGTTGTCCAATTTTTAAATATGGATAAGTTTTATAAGTTCTTTTTTTAAGCTTTACTATATGCTAGAGAAGTAAATTGATGATAACGATCTTGTGGAAGATTACAATTTTATACAGAGCAAGGACCATAGTTTTTTGGTGCCATAATGTATAAAGGTTGTTTTGTAAACGAAATTTTTAAAATCATTTTACTTTAAGTGTAATCATATAAAAAATATTTAATCAGAACACGGTCAATAACGACCAATCACGATCAACTACAACAAATCACGATATTGTTAATTATAGCCAATAAAAATAAACTTTCTCTATGCTGATTTTTCTGAAAATTTGTTATACTGTATATGGAGTTAATCCTAAAAAAAATATGGTTTTCAATTTCGAAACCACCTGGACAACATATTGCTTGGGTGATATCGATTGTTCAAACAATACTAAATTTGAAAAATAGTTATATAAGAATAATGGAAGATTGTATAAAAATCTTTTATCAATTAATATTGTAAGTATTTGTAACTTCACTTTTAAAAAATTCTGAAAATTTACTAAAAACTTAGTATAAAAATAGGAAAAATAAAAAAGAAAAAAACATTCGAAATATCTGAATCTGAAAATTTTCAATCTTCTTCTTCTTCCTCCTTCTCCTCTTCTTTTCCTCAATTACTATCTTCTTCTCAAAAAAAAAAAGTTTCAGTTCTAGCTTCAGAAATTTCAAAGATTTCTAAAAGGCTTGAACCTGAATTCCTGTCACTTAGTGAAATCTGAAAACGTGTAGAAGAAAAAGTTAAAAAAAGAAAAATTGAGAAAATTATTGAAAGTGAGAATGAAGCTGAAAGCGAAAGCTCACTTAAATCAAATTGCGAAAGCTTGCCTGAATCATATGAAAGTAGTATCAATGGTAATAAAAAAAATAATGAACAAGAATCTATTTAAGAAGAAAAATAATTTTTCTTTATTTTATATATAATTTTTTTTATTTGTATATAATTTTTTCCATTTATATTTGTCAAATTCTATTATTTCTTATTAAATAATAATGAATAAAAATAAATATATATGCAATGTTTTACGAAAATTTATAAAAAATATAATAAAAAATTTGAAAATTTGAAAATTTTGAAAAAAATTAAAACAAAAATAAATAGATTATTTCAAAAGGCATTAAAAATATTTTGAAATATCTAAATTATAGAAATTTATTATACTGAAAATTTTCAAAATTATATTACATAAAAAAATTTCAGAATTTTATATCAATATCAGAATTTTATAATATTTTTGAAAATTTTTGTAGGTCCTGTAATATGACGAAAATTTATGTGACAAAAATTTCCAGAAATTTTCATCTATTAAAATTTACTGATGTATAATAAAATAATTCTCACGTTTTTTCTCACTTACCTTCTCTTCTCTACTTCTTTGAGATCGTAATCATTAGCTTTTGTGGATTCTTCTTTCTTGGAATTGGTAGAATGTATTGTAACGGATGTACGGAGTAAATTTTTTTTTCTTAAATCAAAAAAATCAAGTAATTAATTTTTGTACTATGTACTAAATATACTAACTGTACTAAGAGTAGATAATATATCTGAATTTTGCATAAAAATGTATTAGTACTATTTGTACTAAGTACACTAGTACATTAGTACAAATTTAGTACTTGTACTAAAATTTCACTAGTACAGTGTACTTCTTCAACCTTGGTCTAGACTATACATGTTCCTAAAATTGATTTTAGCTTTTTGAAATATTTTGACTTTTTGAGATTTATGCAAAATCTATTCTATATATAGAAGTAAAAAAAGTATTCAGTTATATGTATCTTTAATCAAAGAATAAATCTGGGTAGTTAAAAAAGTTCAGATTTTAAATAAAATAATTTTGTCTTCTATAAAAAACTATTTTGACTTTTTTTTCTGAAATTGCAATTTCAAGACTTCAAAATAATTTTGCATACAAGTATCACTGGTCAAAAATTGATAAATCATATATATATCAGGTACCCAATATATATATGGTATGTCCCTAATATCAGGTATATCAGATACCCAATAGGTGTAGAAAATATTTTTTTACACTTATCAAGTACTCGATATATATATAAAATATTTTTTATACCTATCGGGTACCCAATATATGCCTGATATTAGGAATGTACTATGTACATATCAGATATCTGATGTGTATATGATTTATCAATTTTTGACCAGTGTATAGTCTAAACTAAACCATTTGTAATTTATATAAACTACAAATGGCTGAACATTTTGTATGTACTTTCATTATCTAACTTTTCTCATATTTTTTGTTATATCCAACACTACATATACGAATTCCTATGCTTAATACTGTTAATGCAAATGAGAATATGAGTGCTAAAGTGAAGCAATATATATTTGTATGTATTGTCTTCATGAGTGTCAAAGTATTTTCTATTTGTGCTAACTCCACTACTACGTAACATGAGTGCCCATGTAATGCTTAGGATCTTGACTATACTTGCACACAAAATTATTTTGGAGTTCCGAAATTACAATTTTGGAAAAAAAAGTCAAAATAGTTTTTCATAGAAGATGAAATTATTTTACTTAAAATCTGAAATTTTTTGATCATCCAGATTTATTCTTTGATTAAAGATATATATAACTGGGTACTTTTTTTACTTCCATATATAGAATAGATTCTGCATAAATCTCAAAAAGTTGAAATACCTCAAAAATTCAAAATCAATTTTAGGAACATGTATAATCTTGACTATACTTTTAGTACTATAAGGGTATGAGTGCCAAAGTGAGGAAGAATATAGTACTTGTATATATTACCTTCATGAGTGCCAAAGTATTTTCTAGCTGTGCCACTAGTATCTTCTTGATGCCTCTTCATTTACCAGTGCCAAAGTGTTTGTAGTTTTCACCAATGAAGGATTCCTAGAATTGAGAGTTTTCAAAATAAAAATAAAAAGGCGAGAAGAAGAACTTTTATTATCAAGTAAGTATTTAATATTTTATATGCGGAAAAGGGATTTTACAATTATTTTCTGTGTTTAATTATTTCTAAGTTAGTTATGTATCAATGCTTATTGTAATTATTATAATAATAATAATAAAATATCAATATTTAAAATATTCTTGTAATGGGGTTGTATTTTAATTTTATTATTTGTTAATAAAAATAAAAGGTTATTACATTTTATTCGCGTGTGAAATATGTAAAAATCCTAATTGTAATTTTTTTTTAATATTATTTATTGTTGGATGTTATAAAATATAAATGTCCTTAATAATATACAGTTTACATTTCCGTGATACGTTTATTATATCCGAATAAATATTATCATGATAAAATAATGAAATTTCTTTATTGATATAATTGCAAATCGATATTATATATATTTTTACGGGATATATACGAATAATAGCCAATTAAATGATTTAACACTGTGCAACAATGAAAGAATTTGCAATTATGACTCAGTAGAAGGCTTATAATATACCGTAGCCACATTTTATTGAGACATGAAAAGTGTAAGTCTCTTGCTCCATTTTTAAAGCTTTTTTGAGAGTGCTTTTAATATATATATATATTTGATTTTACGTTGCACCAAAATGTCTACGAAAGGTTTGTCAGTAGATCAAAAATATGAATTAATAACGAGAAATCTTCAGGAAGTGTTGGGCGGGGAAGAAATCTTGAAAATATTGAAGGAGAGAGATTTAAAACTCTATTGGGGTACAGCACCTACTGGAAAACCTCATATTGGTTACTTTGTTCCGATGTCAAAAATTGCTGACTTTTTATCTGCAGGTGTTGAGGTAAGAAATATAATTTATAGTTTTCTCAATCTGAGAATAATAAGTTTAAATTTTTTCTATGCGACTTTTTAGGTAACAATTCTTTTAGCCGATATCCATGCCTTCCTTGATAATATGAAAGCACCTCTTGATGTTGTAAAATTCCGAACTAAATACTACGAAGAACTTATTAAAGCCACACTTATATCAATTGGAGTTCCTATCGAAAAACTTAAATTTGTTGTCGGTTCTACTTATCAATTAACAGAGAAATATAGCTTGGATAATTTTAAATTATGTGCAATGGTGACTGAACACGATGCCAAAAAGGCAGGTGCGGAAGTAGTTAAACAGGTTGAATCGGCCTTGCTATCAGGATTGTTATATCCAGGACTTCAAGCGTTGGATGAAGAATATTTGGAAGTAGATGCACAATTTGGAGGAGTTGATCAAAGGAAAATATTTGTTTTCGCTGAAAAATATTTACCACACCTTGGTTATAAGAAACGCGCTCATTTAATGAATCCTATGGTTCCTGGTTTGACAGGTTCCAAAATGTCATCATCTGATCCTGATTCAAAGATTGATCTTCTTGACGATAGACCTGCCGTAAAACGTAAATTGAAAAAAGCTTTTTGTGAGGAAGGAAATGTGGAAGATAATGGTGTCTTGGCATTTGTAAAATCAGTTTTGTTTCCCCTTGGATCACTAAATGGTCAAACACCTAAATTCATTATTAGTCGTCCTGAAAAATATGGTGGACAAGTTATTTATAATGATTATCAAACATTAGAAAATGATTTTCGTGATAAAAAGGTTCATCCCGGAGATTTAAAATCTGCGGTAGCTGAAGCCATTAATAAATTATTAGATCCTATTAGAGAAAAATGGGCAAATAATCCTGAACTTTCAAAATTAACGACTCAAGCTTATCCTGTACCTAAAAGTGAAAATGTACCAGTAAAAAAGAAAGAGTCTAAAAAACATAATAAAATACCATTGGAGAAAAAATTGGCAAATCAAGATTTAGTCGAAGCAAAAAAAGAAAAGATGGATAAAATAACTACTATTCCAGTTAACCAAGTCAAGGATGAAAAGATGTAAGAATATAAGAAAACAAAACATATTTATATTGTATATTTCGGTTTTAATTTTGCAAAATAATAAAGATTCAATCTAAAAAACTGATTTTATTTTGTAAATACTTGCGTTCAAATTTTTAATAAAGTAAAACGAGTTACATTGTTGTTAATATTAGCTTGTTTGCTTGTAGTATTTTCTGTTCTATGCCGCCAATATTCTCTTGCTCGTTGTAACAGCAAGTGCCGGAGGATTTTTTACATTTTTCGACTTCACCCGCGATTTACAAAGCGTAGAGCGATTTTCTACTAAGATATTTCTAAGATAGAAAGAAAGGCCTTATTCTTGGCTACAAAATGATATGTGTTTCATCCCGGTAGCATCGATATTCGTGGAGATATTCTAGTTTAAATTAAATTTATTATTTATATTTATTATTTATAATACATAGCACAATAATAATAATAATTTATATATAGTTACTTAAACATTAGCATCACGTAATCCGAAAGATTTAAATATTATACACTATGAATCTAAGTTGAGGATTGTGTTTAATTTTGCAGGAATTAATAGTAATAGTCGATGTCAATATATAGGAAAAAAGGACGATTAAAAATAGTTTAAGAGTTTGTCTACTCAGTTAAATTATTTGTATGTATAATTTAATAACACAGGATCCACAAACTAATAATCATGCTTATACGCACTTGTCATTTTTATATAAAAACTTTGGAAGAACAAAATTAAAAATTTATATGATATTGTTGATGAAATTGAAAGAATTCATGAAAAGAAAATTATACATGGCATAAAAAAAATTATAACAACGAAAATTAAATCCTATATAAACAATCTGAATTCCTAATTCCTATTTCTCATAATAAAAATAAAATTAAATATATAACTATAACTAAATATATAGTAAAAAATAAAAATAATATTTAGATTTAATACAGATTAGAAAAGAAGAAGCAATTTTTCACTAAGTATGATGAATGCTAGTAATAGTAATAATTATTTTGTAAAAATGTAATATATATAATATAAAAAAGTCTATCAAAATATTGAATTGTTTTAATTCATGTAAAACAAATGTTTTTTGTAAATATGAAAATATTTTTGGATACTTACTTCCAAAGAAGCATATGTACAACCATACTTGTTTTTCCGGATTTACAAGTACCTGTAATAAGAAGTCTAAAAGGGTTGCTTCGGAATATAGAAATTCCATTTTTTTGGTGATAATTCTTCTAATTTATGTAAACTGTAATACTCAATATCTGACATGAAGTAAAGAGATTCATATTATTTTTTTTAATATATATTAGAGCAAAAATAGAAAAGATACCAGCCTCTTAAGGGATATCGAAACGTTATATAAATAAATAGATCAATAATAAATATATTATGTATTACTAACCTGTCACATCTCAGCTCGAATATTTTGTAAGAATGCAAAATGTAATGGTACAATCAAATCTAACTTATTATTTTAACTCACGCTAATGCCATTCTAAATCAAATATTCTCTATATAATGCTTGTAAAATTTAGGGGTTTAAACTTTCGAAACCGGATCATCCGTGTGATATTTTTTATTTTTAGTTTTTTTTTTTTAATTTTTGACTTTAAACTAGAATAAATCTGCGAATAACGATTCTACAGGGATAAAACACATATCATTTTGTAGCCAAGAACAAGACCGTTCTATCTATATTAGAAATATATTAGTAAAAAATCGCTATACGCTTCGCAAATCGCGAGCGAAGTCAAAAAAAAAGTGAAAATTCCAGAAATTTTTACTTTTTTTCGAATTCGCTCGCGATTTGCGAAGCGTATAGCGATTTTTTACTAATATATTTCTAATATAGATAGAACGGCCTTGTTCTTGGCTACAAAATGATATATGTTTTATCCCTGTAGAATCGTTATTCGCAGATTTTTTCCAGTTTTAAAGAAAAACGTCTGTGAAAAATCATATGAAATCATGCGAAAATCTGTACGCACAATTTTTCACAGACGTTTTTCTTTAAACTGGAATAACTTTGCGAATATCGATGCTACAGTGATGAAACACATATCATTTTGTAGCTAACAACAAGGAAATTATATCTATATTAGAAATATATTAGTAAAAATTGCTTTACGCCTCATAAATCGCGAGCGAAGACAAAAAAAATAAAAAAAAAACTTCTGTAAATTTTTGTCAGATAATGAAAATTTGCACAAATTTTTGTTTCCCAAAATTTCTTGATAAATTATGGTTAACTTTATTTAAATTTAAATATTATAATAATAATTAATCCTATTTCATCCAGATCAAATAATTCAAATAAAAACTTAACTGAAATTGGTTATAATGATTAAACCTATTTCACCTGGTTTATACTTCAAACCAGATGAAACCAGGTGAAATTTTTTGAAAATCATCTGTGTTCACCTGGATATCTGGTTTTAAAGTCACCCAGATATCCAGATTGCTTATAGGGATCCAGTTCCAATCTCTAGTAAAATTGCTGAGATGATCAATGTATTTCTAATAATTATATTAATTATGTTAATTGCAATACTCCATTAAGATGAAAATGCACAAAAGGACATGAGTGGACTGCTAACTTTTACAATATAAAAAATATTAAAGATGTGGTGTTCTATTTGAATAAAAAATCAAGGTATGTGGTGTTCAGATTGTAGATATATAAACCTCTTAGTCTTGAAATTGCTAAACAAATAGTTCATAATAGAAGTGAAGAGTATGTACATTTCAATCAAATATAAAAATTCCAATGTTTCAATACAATGGTAATGCATTATGGGATATAAATGGAATGCAACACTTAATAGTATAAAAGCTGGATAATAGTATTCACATTGTGCCAATGTAATTCCTAAGGATAGGAGATACAATATGAATTAACACTAGTCAAAAATTTATAAATACTACACCTATTAGGTACCTGATAGGTGTAAGAGTAATGTACAGTTGTATTAGAAAGTGATGCCCGATTTAAAATTGAGGCAAAATTTTATTTATTTTATAAAATTATGCATAAAAATATTTTTATAACAGTTAATATTTTGTTGATCCTCCCTTTGCCTCTAGTACTGTATTAATTCTTCTTGACATTAAGGTAACAACCTCTTCAAAAACAGAGCAATCCAAATTTTTCCATTCTTTTTTTAGTGTAGTTTTAAGTTCATTTATATTTCTTGAAAAGGTCTCAGAGTTCTGAATTTTATCTTTTAATTGCTTCCAAATGTTCCCTATTGGATTTAGATCTGGAGAATTTGCTGGCCAATCAATAATTGAAATTTTATTAGTTTTAAACCATTCTTTAGTTATTTTTGTAGTATGTATTGATACATTATCTTGTTGAAAAACTACAGTCTTTTTTGTTTTATTATAAACTTTATATCAAAATGGAATTAAATATAAATTTAGAATTGTAAGTATTTGAATTGATCCTTTTATTTTCTTCTTTGTTTTCATCACAAAAAATTAATAGTCCTTTTATTCCTTCTGTAAAATAATCCCAAACCATAACTGATTTTCAACCACTTTTAAAATAGATTTCAAACATTCAATACTAAACCTTTTCCCTACACCTCTCCAAACTCTTATTTGTCATGATTGCTTTTCAATCTCAACACTTGATTTATCTGAGAAAATAACTTGTGCCCAATTATAAGCCTTTTTATTTTTATATTTTTTATACCAACTCATATAAGCAGAAGCATGCCTTTCTGATACAAAAGATTTTTTTATAACAACATGGAAATAAATTCCAGTATCATATAATGTCTGTTTAGCAGTTATTAAACTATAGTTTAAACTTAATGTATTAATAATTTCATGTAAGGGTGATGTCAGTTCTTTGTAACTTCATTTACGAGTTTATTTTTTTCATTATTATTGAAAACAGATGGCCATCTTGAACATGATAAATTTTCAGTATTTCCTATCTTCTTGTATTTGTTAATAAATTGGTATATTGTGATAGGGTCATATCCTATTTTTTTATTATTTGTGTAGTATTAAAATTTTCCATAAATGCCAATATTTTTTCTTTATCTAAAGAAGATAATTCTGTATAATGTGATGTCATTTTTTTTTAACCATGAATCAAGTCATAACATGGGAAAATATTTAAGATAAAAAAAAAGAGATATAAATAATATAAATCAAGTATATTGTTACACTATTCAAAATCGGGTGTTACTTTCTAACATGACTATACATATTCATATACTTATTGAATATCTGATAGATATATCAGTTATCCAATAGGTGTAAAAAATATTTCAGTATACTTATCAGATACTTGATAAATATATGAATATATACATTACTCTTACACCTATTAGATATCTGATAAGTGTGATATTTATAAATTTTTGACTAGTGTAAGTCAGGAATTTGATTTAATTTAATTTAGTTTTGGTTATATATGTTTCCAAAATTGATTTCTAATTTTTAGGATATTTCATTATTTTGATATTCAGAATCTATTTTATATATGAAAGTAAAAAAATACCTAGTTAAATATATTTTTAATCAAGAAATTTATTTGAATGGTTAAAAAATTTTGATTTTAAGTAAAATATATTAGAAATTTTTGAAGACAAATATATTTAGATATATTTGAATATATTTGACTACTCATATATTTATACATATAAATCATATTAATCTGTATTAATTTGTATTAATCTGTATTAATCTATAATAATTTATATGTTATATCAAATATATATATTAATAAATTTGTAAATATATCTGAATATAATGTATTTTTACTAATTACAAATAAATCCATATATATTTGTTCTTAAAAATTTCTGATATAATTTCATTTTCTATGAAAAACTATTTTAAATTTTTTCTTCAAAATTATAATTTCAGAATTTCAAAATAATTTTACATACAAGTATAGTTCTAATAAATTAGCCATAATTTATTTTTTAAAAAAAAAATAACTAGTACAGTCTTGTTTTATTTATATAATAAATTTTAGTAATAGTATTTAATTATTATAAAAAATACAAATTTGAGAATAAAAACTAACTAGGACTATTTCTAATTTATGGTCTAACTACTTACTATGAAATACATATATACTTTGTCAAACTAAGAATAATTTGAATCTAAACAAAAATATTTTTTTATTATTCCAACCTTTCCATTTATTAAATTAGTAAAAATAATATAATTATGTTATTTCTATATAACTTAGGTTATAGCTACTCAGGTATATGATCTGACAACAGAAATTGATCACCATTGTCATGTAGTCTGATAACAGAAATTAACTACCATTATTATGTGATTTGATGACAGAAATTGATTACCATTATTATGTAATTTGATGACAAAAATTGATCACTATCATTATATGGTTTGATAACAGAAATTAACTATCATTGTTAGTGATGTGATATATTTTTTAAACCACATTTTTGACAACAAAAATTAGTTACTGTTATCATGTAGTCTGATGACAGAAATTAATCACTTTGATAAATAAATGGTTACTGGATAGTGGCTTTATTACAAGTTTAATAACTCAATTGTGATTTATACATCATTTATAAAGACAAATAATCAGAGTATATAATATCAGATATATTACAAATATATTATCAGGTATGCTATATATGTGTTATCAAATATATTTGTGATCTATAATGTATAATTGTTATTGAGTATACTATATATTATGAAAAAAAGTGAGTTAGTTTTGACTATATATATGAGAAGATGGATGTATATTACTTATCCTAAAAATATATCTGATTACATATATTGAAAAGTATAGTGTTCTTCTATAATAATTATATGATATTATACCTGCCACCCAAATTCAAAATCCAAATGCCAAAATCCCAAATGCCAAAATCCCAAATTCCAAATCCCAAATTATGATTAGTATTTTTTGCCGAAATCCCAAATCCCAAATCCCAAATACTAGTAATTTGGGATTTTGGCATCCCAAATCCCAAATGATTTGGGATTTGGGCAACACGTATATATGATATATCTAAAAATTACACCATCCAATTATATATCAAAACATATCCAATTAACTAGTGTTCCTATCCTTAATCTGATAAATTTAGATAGATCTTATAATCTGAATTTATTTATTTTAAAAAGAATTTATTCAAAATAAAAACAGATTAAGGATACAGATTAAGGATACAGATTATTCAGATTATAATTTAGATCATTATCTGAATTATATATATATGTAATACATGTGATAATATTTTTAGTTATGTGATTTATTTTTAATTATTATTATAAATTATTTATTTATTTTATTTATTACATATTAAAATTTATTTAAATAATTGATGGATCTTGTGCAATACCAAGATTTAGATTATTATGATTATTATTAAATCTATTTAATAAAATTTCTAAATTCTCTAAAATGTTATTTTGGTTTCTTGAGTAAAGATAATTTGTTCACCTTCTTCTGTGATAAGAATAATATGTTGAACAGGTTCTTTTCTTATTCATAGTATGGAGTGGACTATAGATTGAGTTATTAAAAGTTCTGTGATAATTAATGGACGATTTCAGTAATGTGATAATATAAAAAATAAGATAATTAGAGTAGACAGTGTAGTTGGTATAAATTGTAGGAGTATTGATAATGTTTACTATCTTTTTTGTATCTATTACTCTTGTTGTTCTTTGTACTTCCTTATATATTTTATATATTCTAATTCTAATCTTTACTTCTCTTGTTCTTCGCAAATGTGACAATTATGGTATTCTTACTTTACTCAGTTAACTTTTTCTTGTAATTGATAGACTAGAGCTAACTTTTTTTAATGTTCTGAATATTATTGTTCCTGTGATATGAGTTAGATGGTTATTCTTACTTCGTTGAGATTCCAAATTAAGTCTTTTCTTGAGATGTATTTTAAAGTTCTCTAAAGTAAATTGTCTGTGATTTCAGGTGTATTTGTAATCTCTTCTTGAGTTTCTGCTTGTTCAGAAAATGAGTTTTCTTCATCTTGTTTATTATTATTTACAAATAAATTATTTAGAGTATTATGCCAACTCATATAATTTTATATATAAAAATAATATTATTATTTTTGTTATTGTACAGTAAATAAATGAAAGTATAATTAATTAATTATTAATATAATTATTAACAAGTACTTTAAAAGAAATTATAATAAAGACAATTTGCTTCATGATTAGAGTAATTAAAAGGTAAATGAAATAAAAGAAGAATAGGTAAAGAAAAATAATATGAATTCTTTTTTTATCTACTATTTATTTATCACGGCTCTGTATTATGAAAATTACAATGGGAGTGTAATAGTTTACTAATAAATCAGGGTGCGATTACTAATATCTACTATATAATAAAAAAAGATTTCATGTGATTTTAATAAATAATTAATTATCTATCAACTATTTTTTTTTACATTTTTTCCATCTGTTTATCTATAAATTTATATATTTACTTAATTATAGTAGATAACTTTGATCCATTTGAAAATTGTTTTCAAATGGATTTTGAAGAAAATTAAGATAATCCAATTACTGAAGATCAAGATAATACTTTTTTTACAATTGATACAATTGATAAAGATGAAAGTTCTTATAATAGTAATATTTAATTATATTATTTTTATAAAATTAACATTTAATTTTTTAAAAAAATAATATTTTTTGATTTATACAGATACAGAATATACTATAATTACAATTAAAAAAATATAAAAGAAAGAAATCATTATTTACAAGATAATATTTTTAAAAAGGACTTAATTCAAAAGGTGAAGAGATTTAAATTTGTAAGTTTTTAGATGAAAGTGATAATCGATATAATCAAACATATTAAAATGTCAAAAGTTCAACTGAAATTTAATTGCATATTTGCATGATGTTCATTTTATTATTGATGATGATAATTATACATGTTCCCAAAATTGATTTTGGATTTTTGAGGTATTTCGACTTTTTGAGATTTATGCAAAATCTATTCTATATATGGAAGTAAAAAAAGTACTCAGTTATATGTATCTTTAATCAAAGAATAAATCTGGGTGGTCAAAAAATTTCGGGTTTTAAGTAAAATAATTTTGTCTTCTATAAAAAACTATTTCGACTTTTTTCTCCGAAATTGTAATTTCGAAACTCCAAAATAATTTTGCGTGCAAGTATAATAATGATGTTAAAAGTAGAACTTTTAAAAAGGTATAAAGTTATATTTTTATTTTGAAATTTTTTATATATTATATTATAATTTTTTTATTAATTTAATAATTATTGATTTAATAATTAATTTTTTAATTACGAAATACTAAAATTACTGATTTTGTTAAATCTCATCATCCTCATCCTAAACATATTCAAAAACAACTTGAAGAAACTCTTCTTAAATAGATATTAGTCACTGATTAATTTATTTCAACAGTTTTAAATTTAGTATATAGAGAAAAAATTTCACTTTTTGATTTTTCATTTAATATATTTGAAGAACAAAAAATTAAAACAATGATATTAAAAAGTTATATATACAATTGTGAAAATTTAATGAATTTATAATGAAACAGTTATAACAGTATTATTAACTACAGATCTTTGATTTAGTAAAACTAAACATGAATATTTAGGTATTATTGCAACATGGATTATACCAGATTTTAAAATTAGAAATGTAATACTAGAAATAAAATATACTCCTTCTCTTTATATAGTTAGAACTATTACTAAATTATTTTATTAATATATTACAAGTTAAAATCTTGAAGGATGTTGTTACAGAATGAAATTATCATGAAAAGTATAGTATAAACACCTGCAGATAATTAATAATAACTTAGAAAATAATAATATTTAAAATTTAATTAGTAAATATTAACTCATGTAACAAATAATAACACTTTAATAATTTTTCAACTAATATTTATAGTCTGTAACACACATTAATTAGTCGTGAAATAGTAGTACAATATTACGTGTTCACGTGATCTTTAGTTATATAAACATAACTATCAATTCATAACATTAATTATAATAATTATTAGCATGAAATTTTATTAATATATACATAATGTGTGAACACAGATCATGTATAAATACAGGATCGACATAATAATTTATAAAATTTATCATATAGTATGTGAACACGGAATGAATAAACAGTCATAGTATATAAACATGGATCAACATAAATGCATTATACAAATTTATAAAATTTAATTTATTTAATTATAATAAATTATGATGTTAATAATGATTTAAATAAATATCCATCTATACTGACTTTTTTTCTCTTGAGTATATACTAAACTAATAATAAAACATGAGTGAGCATGACTATATTTTTTATAACAATTATAATATTGAACTTGATAATAATACTAAATTTAATAATAATAAACTCAAAAGTTTTATTCATGACGATCAATACTTTTATATTATAATTTTACAAGTTCCTGTAACTATTTCATTCTATTTCTACTTGTATTTATATCTTGAAATACTTATATCTAACTAAAAAAATCTTAGCCTAATAGAACAAATTCTACATTGACCATTAATTATAAAAATCTTTTTTGTGATGATTACATTTTTGCTTTGGCTTCATTACAAGTTTCCATGATTATTTTACTTTTTTTATTGTATGTCTAACTAAATTAATTCACTATTTCAATAGCTTTACAAAATAATATTAACTAATAATGATATTAAATCAGATAAACTAGATAATTTATTTGATTTCTTGAAATTGATCTCTGGACTTACATTTTTAAACTGGAAAGAATTCAAAGCTTAGATATATAGATTCGCATTAAAAAAAAGTTTCAATTATAAAATTAGAACAAGTGAAACAGATAAAGGTATGTTGCAAAGGGCCACTTATGAATACACTAAATTTGGCTTATATAATTTACAAGTTATATCAAATCTGACTAAGAGACGTAATGCTAATTCTCAACAAATATAATATTTCTGGAAAACTCAATATTACTTGTTCAAAAACAAGTGACATTGTAAAAATTAATTCATTTATTAATAATCATAATTACCCACTTATCCCAATGATAAATGAAATAGTCCCATGATTCTGGAAGTTGTCAAATGAAATGTTAGCTGATATAGAAAAGTATATTATTCAAGAGCAAATAGATTTGGGATCTATCTATCCACTACTTAGGTATGACTACTCAGGTCAACTAATTTATAAACAAGATTTGTATAATGCAGTTTACCAGTTCCATCAGAAAAATAGTTTGGAAGACACTGATGCTTCCCAGATGTTACAGCAATTATTAGAGTAAAAAGATTTAGAACTACTTTGGATTGTAAAACCATGATTAGAACCAGTTTCGAGAAGATTGAATTCTCTTTTTTGAATGTCTCCTAAACAAAGAGAATTATATGATAAGTTTAATGATGTTATAATAGTAAATATCACTTATAACACAAATTGATTTCAGATGTTACTTTGTATTGTAGCTGTAGTTGATAATAATTATAGAACTAGAATCGTTACAAGTGCTATTATTGAAAACAAAATATTGGATACTTATTGATAGCTTTTTGAGAACATATTTACTGAAATAAATATTTTGCCTGATGTTATATTTACTGATTCAGATCTTGCTTTTATTCAATCAATTATAGATACCTTTTCTAATGTTCAACACCTATTATATATTTTTCACATCAATTTGAATCTTCAAAAAAAGCTTAAAGGAAAATTAGATAGTCAGTTTGAAGAATTTTATCAGAAATTTTATACATGTTGAAATTCTCTTTGTGAAGATTTACTTGAACGTCGATAGAGCCAATTGGTTAATTAATATTCTGCGGTAGTAAAATACTTATCTGAAATACTTTATGTTAGTAAGGAGTCCTGGGCAATACCTTAGATACATAAGTATTTTACAGCTGGTATATAAAGTTTACAAAGGGTTGAATTGATCAATAAAAATATATATGGCAAAATAGATCGTTTTACATCACTATGTAAATTTGTTAAATAGTATCAAAGATTTTGTTAAGAATGAAGAACATTTTGTAAGATTTGAGATTGAATGGAATACTCTATCTGTAGTTAGCATGCCAATGTTGAATACAAAATTCTTTGATCAAATAGACATTCTTATTAAAGAATTTTTAACACTATAATATTTGAAAAACAGCGATCACAAATGAATTAATCTGTTTGTTATGATGTTTTTCAAATTACGGAATGGAAGCATTTGTTAGTAAGAAACTATAACTAATTGTATGGCAATCTAGTCATCATAACCATTAAATGAAACTAATATATTGGAATTTTCCTATAGGTAGAAATTGATAATGAAGAAATAAATATTGGAATTAGGAAACAGGAACAAGATATATAACAAATTCTTTTTAGTTCGTTGGTTAGAACTGTACCTCAAAAAATAATTCTAGAAGTATAGAATGTATGTGCCACCAGAGTTTGATAAACAGGACATTATGTAGTATTACTTAATGAAGGTACACATTTATGCACCTACCTTCTCTTGATTAATAAAGGTTTAGTATATTGGTATTTTTTCCGTATTGATACCTACTCTCAATATACTATATTTCATATAAATATGATCCCAAATCAATGATATTTAAATTCTGATATAGAACCAAATGATCTTTTGCAAAAATATCCTCCCATTTTATTATGTGGTGTAGTAAAATCAGAAAGTAGTATAAAATTTGAAAAAAGTATTAATTTTGAATATTTTTTTTTGATTCGAGTTAATTTATATAGTTTTCAATGATTGGTAAAAACAAATAAGGTTATATACACGAAATTATTTGAACTATTAAGGAAACTTATCAATTATGCTATTAAGGCTAACTTGAGATAAGAATTATCAAATAGATTTAAAACATTAATTTATGAAATTCAGAATAAGAGTCAGGAAACAGAAATTCATTACTTAGTTTATAATTCCATTGTTATCAAATATAAAGGACGACCTCCAAAAAGACTTAAGGCAAGCATTGAAAAAGATACATGTAAAAAAAAACAAGTCTTAAAAAATAGTACAAATGTTAGTAATAATAATATTGAAAATGTAATAACTAATATAAATAATTGAAAATATGGGAACTGTAAGTAATATGGACATTATGCAAAAACCTGTTCAAACATAGGTTGAAATAGTAGTATTATTAGTCTTAAGTTAGGAGTTAGTCTTGGCAATAGATTTTAGTTAACTTTTTTTTTTGGTTTGTTGGATGGTTTCAACATTACCATGTATACGTTTATACTGTTTATACTTCTATTTTATACATAGAACACAAGATATTATTTGTGATTTCATCTTTGCATATGCAAATCTTTATTAAGTGTAACTTGTAAATTGTTAGTGTATCATAAATATTTAATTTCTAATAAAGTCACATGACAATATATGAGTATATAATTTATATGATTTGTACAGTAGAATTTTTTTGATCTAATTAGATGACATATAATTATATGAGGAGTGTATACATTATACCTGCCACCCAAATTCAAAATCCAAATGCCGAAATCCCAAATGCCAAAATCCCAAATCCCAAATCCCAAATTATGATTAGTATTTTTTGCCGAAATCCCAAATCCCAAATCCCAAATACTAGTAATTTGGGATTTTGGCGTCCCAAATCCCAAATAATTTGGGATTTGGGCAACACGTATACCGTGGATGAGATAAAACCCTCAAAGAAATACCAGGGAGATAAAGATGTACCAGCGTGACCTTTTCATATCGTAATGGCAGGGGCTAGTAATTCAGGTAAGACCAATATCATTTTAAACTTGTTAACAATGTCCAAAATTTATTACATGCTTAAAAAGAAAAAGAGATCTAGTCACAAAGGGACTGCTTCCAGCAAGATAAGGGGACGCAATGTTAAATGCGATAATGTAGTTCTTGTAGGATATAATTTAAATGAACCAAAATATAGAATAGTTAAAAATTTCTTTAAATATCTTGTGCAAGACAAATCAAAGCCATATTACGAAGATGTTATATTTTCTACACTTACACCTAATAAAATTCCAGATCTGAAAAAATTTGATACTAAAGGAAGTACATTGATGATATTTGAGGATCTTTACTTCGACCTCCAGCTATACAGAAAAAAATCATTCCATTTTTTAGTAGAGGTCGACATCAGAATATCTCCTCAATTTACACTACTCAAAAATTTCATAAAATTCCTATAGATTTCCGTGAAAATGCTACCCATATTGTACTCTGTAATGGTGGGTGCTCACTTCGAAAGCTTGCAGATATTATAAGCCCTTATACTGATGCTGATTCACGCAAAGCTTCAAAAATTATTGACAGCTATTTGAGGCAAAAGGAGTTCATAGTTATAGATCTGAATAAACCGAGATCCGAGTCTTTCTCACTTTGATAAAATACCCCTTTTGATCTAGAAAAGGAAATCGAAGCATTAAAAGATAATAAATGTTCTACCTAACCAGAGCATAATTTCAGATATGCAAGACATTTTTCAGTTTGGTTGGGATGTACCTATCTGTCAAGTTGATGAATAGAGCGAGATTTTAGCCAAAGGCCGGTATGAGTAAACACATTAAATTTTTAATTATTTATACTAATTTTGCCAAAGATATAAAAACCACTTTAAGTTTCCTAATGCTTATATAAAAATAAACATGACCCACTCTCTCATTATTGGAGTTGCTCGAAAATATATTTAGTTTCTTAGTCAAGGGTAAAGTGCTCTATCCTGCTTTATTCATCGATCGCCTTTGGTATCATTACAGTGCTCCAATTCTATGGCGACATATTGAGTTTTCCATAGAAGGTTATCAGCAGAACCAGTGTGGTAAAAATAATTCTAGGCCTCTTTATTGGCAATTGATGAAGTTTAAAAGAGTTATATGTGAAAAGACAAACCCTCTCTATTGCTCAAAGATGATATATCTCAAATTGGCGGGTTTAAAAATCTCAGATGCATTACTCAGTGCAATCCTGTGTTCATCACTGGTCGAAAATTGATAAAATATACACATATTAGATACCCGATATGTGCATGGTGTTTCTCTAATATCGGACATATATCGGGTACTCGATAAGTGTAGAAAATATTTTTTTACACTTATCGGGTACCCAATATATATATAAAATATTTT
>CAJVPK010000756.1:0-22328 GCA_910592015.1 Diversispora eburnea | reverse complement strand
GATAACCTTCGAAGGTTAGCGAAGACCTTCGAAGGATAATATATCGAAAAATAGCGAAATACTTACGTTAACGTTAATTTTCGAAGGTTTTCACTAGAAAAAATTTCCTGATGTACCTGATATATACCCAATATTAGGGACGTACCATGCACATATCGGGTACCTGATGTGTGTATAATTTATCAATTTTTGACCAGTGTATTTATTACTTATCAGATATCCAAAGGTATAATATTTATAAATTTTTAATTAGTAAAAATAATTTTGATTATTAATAAAAATAACAAATTTTAAATACCTATAGCTTTTCTTATGTTTTGAATTTAAAGAAAAATTAATTATTATTATATTCAGTTATATTTTTTCTATCAAATAATATTAAATTTTAATTGAAAAAATATTTTTAAAATAATAGTAGAGCTTTAAATTTTGTGATTGGATTTAGTTTGTATATACTGTAGTTAAGAATTTCTGGTTTTAAGTTATCTTCTATAAAAAATTATTTCAATTTTCAGATATCAAAATATTTTAACTTATTCATCAGGAAATTTAATTAGGCATGGATTTATGGAAATATCATATAACCTCCAGAAATTTATGTTGAAAAATTTAATTTTTTAATTTTGGTTAAGATTTTGGTAACAGGGAGTGATTTTCTACTAAGATATTTCTAAGATAGATCGAAAGCCCTGATTTTTGGCTACAAGATGATATATGTTTTATTATTATAGCATCGATATTCGCAAAGAAATTCACATTCAAATTCAAACATCTATGAAAATTTATAAAAAAATTACGGTATAAATTTTTATGGATATTTGAATTTAAACATAAATTTCTTCACGAATATTGATATTATAGTAATGAAACATATATTATCTTGTAGCCAAAAACTGGGACTTTCGATCTATCTTGAAATATCTTAGTAGAAAATCACTTACTGTTACCAAAATCTCGGCTAAAGTAAAAAAATTAAATTTTTCAGGTATAAATGTCTGGAGATTATGTGATATTTCTGTAAATCTATGCCTAATTAAATTTCTTGATGTTATGTATTAGGAAATTTTAGGTATACAGATAAATTGTACAGTATGAAATGCTATTTATACTGTATGAATAGTGACTTGTATGATTTATTTGTGGCTTGTATAGTTGATTAACTAATATCATATGATATTTTTCATTAATTTTAACCATGGGAAATTTTATCTGGATGATATATAAATGTGAAGAATAATATTTTAGATCCAAAAAAATTCTAAGTCCTAAAAAAATATAATAAAAATTGAATATTGAAATGTGTTAAGGTAATAATAATAAAATGTAATATCTCTAATTGATTTACATGTGATACAAATCCTAATCCCTAAATTTGATATAAATAGATAATAATATATTACAGGTGTTGAATTTATATTTAGTACTGTTTGGCTTTTTAATATAAAAATACTTGTACTATATAGTTTTTTAACATAAAAAGTTTATACAGTACAATTAGATTTTTATAATATATATATTATTGTACAAATTTTGTGTAAAATTTATATAAAATCGTATAGTACAAAATAGCATTTCGTACTATACAATTTATTGTCATACCTGGAAATTTTTATAGACAAATATATTTAAATATATTTGACTACTTATATATTTGTTTATATAAATTACATTAATCTATATTAATTTATGTTATGCTAAATATATTTAAATAAATTTACAAATATATTTGAATATAATTTTTTTTACTAATTACAAATAAATCTATATATATTTGTCCTTAAAAATTTCTTGATATAATAGTTTATTTTGTTACAAATATAATTTAAATAAATTTGAATTATATGGATATATGTAAATATATTTGAAAAATGTATTTAAATAATATAGATATATGTAAATATATTTGAAAAAAATATATATATAATCTAGCCTCTCTATAATCACACCATCGGGACTAACATATTTGGTGATTATAGAAAATTATGATTATAAAAATTTGATCTCTATATTATCACCAATACATAAGTAGTGATTATAAAAAATTTTATGTAATAATTAAAAATAAAAATATTTTATTAATTTATATTATTTTTATTAAAATATATATTATTTATTTTATATTTTAAAAAAAATATTTACAAATATTAGAAATTAATTTATCCATATATGCTCAAATGAAACTTGTTTTTTATTTTTTTCACATCTCCGCTCATATAATGACAATCTTTTACATAAATCATTAGATGAAACTTTATTATAATCATCATTATTAGATAATTGTTCTTCATATTTGATTAAAACTTTCAATTATACATGTTCCCAAAATTGATTTTAGATTTTTGAGGTATTTCGACTTTTTGAGATTTATGCAAAATTTATTCTATATATGGAAGTAAAAAAAGTACCTAGTTATATGTATCTTTAATCAAAGAATAAATCTGGGTGGTCAAAAAATTTCAGGTTTTAAGTAAAATAATTTCATCTTCTATAAAAAACTATTTCAACTTTTTTCTCTGAAATTATAATTTTGGGACCTCAAAATAATTTTGCGTGCAAGTATACTTTCAATGCATTCAATGCTTCTTTAGAAGTAATAGGAGATAAAGGTAATTCTTCTGTTTCTTCTTCAGAATATGGTAATAAATTATTTTCAATTTCATTATCTACTACTACCATAGTTATTATTTCAGATTCAGAAAGAATATCTTCAGTTAAAAGAGGTTCATCAATAGTATTAATATAAGTTTCTATTTCATTAATTAATTTTTGATATACTGTATTTTCTTCAGATGATTTCTCATAAAGAAGATTAGTAAGTTCAATATTTTCTTCAGATAGTTCCTCAGTAAAATTACTATTATTTATTAAATCTGATAAAATTCCTGTTTTTTTTCAGTAATTTTGTATTATTGTTATCGTAACGTCATTCCATGAACGAGCAATATATTTAATTGCTTCTTTTACATTAATTTTGTTTCTAAATAAAAAAAATATATTAATTTAAAAAGAATTAAAATTACAAATTATATAAAATTTACTTACTTTTCATGATCAATATTTTGCTCAAATTGATCTAATACATGTCGACAATAATAATGTTTATATTTTACCTTAAAACTTTTAATAATTCTTACATCAAGTGGTTGAATATGAAATGTTGTATTAGGAGGAAGATAATGAATTGAATATTAGTTAAATTAAGTGATTCATTATTTTCAAATTGTTTTTTATTTTTTTTTGATAATGTCTTTTGTCACACTGATCAAAAATTGATAAAACATATACATATTGGGTACCCGATATATGCATGGTGTGTCCCTAATATTGGGCATATATCGGGTACCCAATAAGTGTAGAAAATATTTTTTTACACTTATCGGGTACTCGATATATATATAAAATATTTTCTACACTTATCGGATACCCGATATATGCCCGATATTAAGGACACACCATGCACATATCGGGTACCCGATATGTATATGTTTTATTAATTTTCGACCAGTGTCATTTGTTACTTGATTTTGATGATTCTTGAATTGAATTTGTATCTGAGTCACTTTCATCAATATTATTTTCATTTGTAATAGGACTGATGTGAGAAGGTACATTGTCAACTAAAAGGAAAACTTGATGATTTTAAATTTGAAATCCTTTGTTATGATATTTTAACCATGTTTCCTAAATATCACTATGCATCCAAGTCTTACTATTATATTTATACATTATGATAAATTTAAAACATTAATATTTTTAAAATATTTAGAATTTTTTGTATGACCAATTACTAATGGTTTTAATTTATGTGTTCCAGTAGCATTTGTAGTAAATAAAACTGTAATTCTAGATTTATCCTTAAATAAATAAACAATTATTTAATTAATATTAATTAATAATTTTAAAAAAATAGTTAATACTTTTATTAAATTACTTACTAATTTTTTTCCTGCTCTTGATTGATTAGCTAAAGTTTGATTAGGTGCCATTCTAAAAAAAAGACCTGTTTCATCAGTATTGTAAATATCTTCTGGATTATATTTTAATATTAATTCTTGTAATTTTAAATATTCATTAACTAATGATTTCAGAGAAACAGAATCAGCTTCACCATGTAATTTATACATACAAATAGAATTTCTTTTTTTAAATCCTGTTATCCATCCTCTGGAAAAATTAATCTGATCTTCTTCAATATTAAGATAATTTACAAAATCTCTTACTTTTTCTTGAAGAATATTATCAGAAAGTATCATACCACCTGTAATAGCTTGATTTGTTCAATGTAAAAGAATTTTTTCAAGTAAAAGAAACTTTATATCACGGTATTTAACAATTAAAGATACATCAGACAAAAACCACTTCTTTTGTTGTAATAAGATTTTTGTAATGGTAGACCTTTCAATATTAAGATTATATTTTGAACTAAAAAAAGCTGTAATATCATTATGTCATGTTGAAGAATATTGTACTGCATATTGACATATTTCAATACGTTGAGAATCATTTATTGCACTTCGTTTGTTTCAGTTTTTTTTTTTTTAGAAAGGGACATGGTATATGAATGGATAATTGATTTTAGATCTAGATAAAATAAAAAATTTAATGGAATTTTGAGATTATCTAATAAATCCATGATAGAAATAAGATCATCAATAATAATTTTTAAATTAAAGATTTAAAATTTGTATTTAATTTTATTTGATTTCGGTATAATGAAATTAGTTATAGCAAAAAAAAATTGTAATAAAAAAATATAATATAATATATAAAATATAATGGTCAATTATAATAATTCAACTTGATTTCAAAAAAAGAATAATCTACTTATAACTTTATGAAAATAAAAAAAAGATAGCAAATAAGAATTAAAGGCAAGTAAAAAAAAAAAGTAAATAAATTATAATTTATATTTTTTAATAAAAATAAAAAAAAATACTTACATCAAATACATTTGTAACAATTCTACTGATTTCAAAGAAAGAAATCTATAATCACAACTTCAAAAAGTAAAAGAAAGAGACAAATAAAATATAAGTAAATAATTTATTATTTTTTTTAATAAAATTAAAATTAAAAAAAAATACTTATATTTAATATATCTATACGTTCGATTTCACTAATTTCAAGAAAAGAAGAATTCACTCATGACTTTAATGAAGTAAAGAAACTAAGGCAAGTAAGAAAAAACAGATGAATAAATTATTTTTTATATTTTTTAAAAAAATAAAATACATATATTCACATATAATTTATTTATTTCATGTTAACATCGGATTTTTTTAAATTAATTAAATAATATTAATATCAAATTTTTTAATTAATTTTTAGGAAAAAAAATTGACATCTAATGAAATTTAGTCTACTGATTTACATCATATGATCGGTAATTATAAAGGAGGAATATTAATAAGTACCGGATCTAAAAAATTGGTAATAGTGATTATAGACAGATTGTGATTATATAAAATACTTTTAATTAGAAAATTGGTTAGTTCTAGAAGATAGGGTGATTACATATAGATATGATTATATAGGGTGTGATTATAGAGAGGCTAGACTGTATTTGAATAAATTCAAATTATATGGATATATGTGAATATATTTACAAATAAATTTATATAATATATAAATATATGTAAATATTTAATGTAGATAAATGCACAGGTCAAATATAAAAGATATGCTGTACCAAAAAGGAATTTCAATTTTAGCTAATTTATAATATAAAATGCAATAAGACAGTTGATTGTTATTGATTTTTAGCTGATCTATAATATAGAAATTTGGTATAGTGATTTTTTTGTATTTGACTAGTGATACATAAGTAGCCAGATATATTACATTTCAAATATATCAGATATATTTGGTTTTAAAAATTCCTTGATAAAGATAAATATTTTTTTTATATTAAAAACATATAGAATTTTAAAAAACCTTCAGAAAAATTTATTATAAAAATATTTGAACCAAGAATTAAAAATTTATTACTCAAAAGTTGTTTAGTAATTTTAAAAAAATTCATAATAAAGTTAATAAAAAATATATTATTTATACATAAAATAAATAAATAAAATCAAAATTAAAATTTAAAATTTTATTAAAATATTTATAAATATAATTTATGTTAGAAGACAAATACAAAATAAGAAATTCTATTCACATATGTTATACATTTTATATGATCAAGATAAGCAAAATTTTTGAAGCAAATTGGATTAACTTATTTGCATATTATTCTTGGCATCATTAATTTTAGTATTAAATAATTCAATAAATTGACAAAATTTTTAATACTATCTATTCAATAATATTCTTGACTATTTACAAATATTTCTTGTCATAACTTATCAAAAAATTATGTTTTTTCTCATTTAACTTATATTACAACCTATTTATAAGTTCTCACAAATCATTCACAAAGTATTCTTGCTTATTTGCAAAAGTTCTTTGCCATATTCACCAAAAAAAATTGCGTGATTAAAAAAAAATAATTAATAAATCATAACAATGTTGTAATTTCCTTTTTGAAAATAGAACTTGTCCACTAACAAAACACTATTAGCAATTTAATTTAAAAGAAAATTGTATAATATAATATAATATATAGAATAGAAATAAAAAAAACATCAAAAAGATTATCATCACAAACAGTTTTTTAAAAATGTATCTTAAAGAATTGTCACAAAACATACTGATTTTGATTACAAAATTTATTTTCAATACTTTATGGACTCAAGATTATTTGAAAATATTAACAATTTTTATAAGAGCTCAGATGCATATCTTGATTTAAATAATTTGACAATTTAAATAATAAGATCTATCTTATACAAAAGTAAGGCTTTAGATTTTTCAATAAAGTTCTTTATCTTTTGCGCATATAATTATGTCCCAGATAAATCTACTCGTTTGCATTCACTTGCATTGAGAAATGGAATAAAAAAAACCTGACACCTATATAATACATTCAAAATATAATAAAATTATATATGTTTATATCGGATTCTTGATCAATAAAGAAAAAAAAAAACTACAAATAGTAGTACCAATACTAAATATAAAACCAATTAAAGTTCGGACAAGAAATGTATTATATAATAAGAAATTAAATCAAATATATCGAGAACAGTTTAACGGATGAACTTCAAAAAAATGCAGAAAGCACGTTGTCCAGTACGTTGCTTTTTCCTTCACTGAGTCAGTTGAGCATTAGTAGAGTCAGCTGCCTGAGATGAATCCTATTTCCGGACAGATAAATAAGTCTAGATTTCATAAAATGAAAGATGTAATCAATAATGAAAGGACGAATATATACCTCGTCAATTTGCATGTATTCACTCATTTCTGCATCTAATTCTTCTTGAGTTTTTTTCGGTCTATTATCTGTCCTACGGGCTCCACGGCCTCCGCGACCGCCCCGTACCGAACCTCCACGTGGGGGGCCAGTACCGCGCGTAGGAGGACGAGATCTGTATAAAAAGTGATTTGATGTTTGTTGCATCTACCTTTTTAAGAATAAAAGCAAAAAAAATCTATCCAACTTACTCATTGATACCACCAATACGTTGAGCAATGGGTCCAACATTAGGAGTAACGACAAATTCAATTTTCAATTCGCGGCCTATATAAATAAAAAATTAAAATATTAAAGATTTCTCATCACCTTTCTCTGATGAAAATAATTCAAAATACTGAAACTAGATTAAATAATACTAACCGTCAAGAGTAATGTTACGGAGCTTTTCGACAGATCGAACAGCGTCATTTTTTCTCGCAAAAACTACGGATGCGGTGCCCTTCGAACGTCCACTTTGGTCAAAATTGAGATTGACTTGACGTACAGGGCCGATCATCGTTTGGAAGAGTTCCTGATGTTGAAAAGAGGTAAGGGTGTCGAATTGCGTGTATATGGAGGAGAGTTTGTTTTGCGATCAGGTGGATTATTTTCAGTAGGAGCAACAAGGTAGATCGGTTTGGAGAGTGTTGTAATAAAAGGCTTCTGATTTTCCAGGTCCCAAAGCCGCAGGGCGAAGAAGGGACGTTGACGATAAAATAAAATTTTCGTACAAAGGTCGCCTTTTCGCTTCAGGTTTATATGTAGACGGTAAACCACAGCTTTGGCACCAAAGAAAGAAAATATTCGCCTCTCTTGTATTTTCAACAGTCTGTCTGTAGCACAACCGATAAAGGCTTGTATGAAATTTTTGGCAAATTAAATAATTACCCAAAGATCCGCCTCGGACACTTTATAGGCGAGGTTTGAAACAAGAATTTTTCCTTCAGGTGAGGTAGCAATATTCGATGTCGCTGTGGAAGTCCCGGTATATGGCCGATTTCTTGTTTGTGATGATCGTGTATTTCTAACAGGACCCCCTGACCGTTTTGAGATCCCACTAGAACGTGTAGGTCCTCCCCCATTCCTGATAGGTCCTCTCGGCTTTCTTTTCGCAATAATTTCATCAAGAGACATGTCTAAACCTGCAGACATCATATGTAATATATTTTTCGAAACCTTTATGATTTAAAATTAATTCTTGAAGCACACTAGACTTTTTTGAGTTTTTTTTTGAGTTTGAACAAAGCTATTCCTATCAAATTGCTCAATTGCTAAATTAGCATTACAAAATCACATGATAAACCGTGATTTGAATTAATACCCATAAATCACGAACAACATGTAATACCTAATTTGGTATATGTTTAGCCTTAAATGGTTCAGGTGATTTTAAGAAAAGTCAAATCAGCCATATGATATCATATTATCATTTAGTTTTTTTTGTTTTAATTACATTAATCGAATATATATATATATTTCTTAGCAACAATTTTACTGTAACCTTTCTGAAATTATTTTACGTTTGAGATCGCTCTATTTTCTTATTTATAATGAGTGGCGCATTAAACATGGCTCTTGATGAATATGCTAATACAAGTAAAAAAGGAAAGAACAGAAATTCTGGACCACCTCGTAGAGGAGGACGCGTTTCAACTTCACAATTGGGCAGTGCATCAAACAACAGAAATGCTCGTTTTAGAAATGCTCCTTACGAACGACAGGTAACGTATTAAAGTTTCATATTTAGTTGTTCTAGCTCGACTTATCCGGAAGATAAAGCGATTTCAGTTTGATTGACGGACGGTACTGAGAATTTATTGATCTACATATTAGCGTCCCTCAAGAGGCGATATCAATGGAAAATGGTCTCATGATCTCTACGACGACGGACGTTCCAATAATAATCGCCGGTCTAACGTTGCAAATATTCGACGAGTTTCATCAAATTCTTCTGGTAATTCTAAACTCGTGATTGAAAATTTATTCTATGAAGTTACTCAAGATGAAATTCAGGTTTGTAGATAATACAGAGCAAAAATTGTAATTTTTGTTTAAATTCAACCCGCACAATGTATCTAAATATATTTAATATGACAGGATTTATTTTCCGAGTGTGGACCTGTGAAAAAAGTCTATTTGCATTATGACCGTGCTGGACGAAGTACTGGCGTTGCAGATGTTACTTTTGAAAATTCTCATGACGCCGAAACGGCTCTAAGAAGATATAATGGGAAAACTCTTGAAGGTAGTTCTTGTTATATAATTCTAATGTTGATAGTTTAACTTTTAAAAAAATAATATTAATTATGTTTATTATTTTTATTTAATTTTAAAGGACTTCAAATGAAAATTAAATACGCACCATTTAAACCCGTTCAAAGAGTAACAAGTGATGTGCGTGGTTCATCCGAAGGCGCTTCTGTCTTGGATCGCCTAGGCGGAGCACGCGGTGGTTTAGTGTACGTTTCATTAATAACTTAAAGATTAACCGATGGCCAACGAAATCTATGAGAATTCCCTACCGTGAGAAAATTGAAAAAAAATTAGAAAACTATATTGAAAAGAATTTCCATCTTGAACTTAGTATAAACGTGCGACGCAAGTGGCTTGTTTCACTTATCGTTTTCATCCTTGGGTAGTCAATACGATATGAGCTTCGGCCTCTTCTTAATTTGACTTGGCCAATATTTTTTATTCTTTACGTATATTTTCTATTTTTATAACCGGAAATACTGCATTTATCACACAGAAAGCAATTATCTCGCGGTAACATTCGCTCAAGACTTGGACGAAGTACGACTAACAATAACGATAACGATAACGCTAACGATAACGCAACAGCGTCTCGAGGACGTGGCAGGAATGTTTCCGATAATCGACGGAAATTGTCAAATCGAAAACCTGTCACATACGATGATTTAGACGCTGATTTGGATGCTTATATGGCCATTGATGACGTAAGTTATAATTAATAAGGAATTTTTTGAATTTGTAACATAATTATTCGGTTTATTGAAAAAAAAAAAAATAATAATGAAAAATTTTTTTGAATTTTCAAGGGACCCACACCCGGAAAAAATCCATCAACAGGAGTAAACGTTGAGAATGGAATGGACTTGTCATAGCAACATAAGTTTCAAAGACAAATTGTTTATTAAAATTAATGTTCTAATGGAACATTTATAAGAAAGAAGTTGATTTACATATATTCTAGCCGATTTAGTGGAGCGTATGTGTCTTTCATTTTATTGTGATATTAAATACTTTATTTTTCTATATATATTCATAAATAAAACCACTTCGGCTTATCCTATATATAATAAACATATTTATTATATAATTGAAGTTTGATTGTTTTGAATTTAATTAAATTTAAATGGTAAATCATTAACTTTAAGTAGTATATATTATATTATATTTATTATAATAATATTACGAGATCATTCACTCAATTACATTTCCATTGTTCAAGTAATAAAGGAATACAATCAAAGTAATTACTTTAACTTTATAATTATGGTGAAAGCTAACATATGCAATATATATATATATATGAAAATATAAAATTAGTTAGTACTTTATAGATAGAACTGTCAAATTTTATTATTTCTTTTTAGATAAAATATATATATATATATTTTTTTATTTTGAGAATATTTAATTAACATTTGCAAACTGAGAAATTTATTTTTAATTATGTTATCACATGATATATGTTATAGGGTATTACCAACTGGTGATAATATGATAATAGTGATATGATATTGGATGTTATTAAGATACTAAATGATAATATTTGGTTGATATTCTAATGATATTTAGGGACAAGTGTCACCCTGAATATCATTCCTGTAAAGAAAAAAGAAAAATAGTCAAGGGTTTATCTGATACTTAGATTTACATATAATTTACATATATGTAATTTCTTCTGAATAAGGTTTATTTGAAATAAATAAATATTTTTTATTTTTATTGATCTCTGTGATCTTTGCAAAAAAATAAATAAATAAATAAATAAATATGATTTTTTTTTTTTAATAGTAAATTATCGAATCAAAAGTATTGAAGAAGACTTTCAAATATCAAACATTAATGGCTTTTTTTGTGGAGTACTAAGCCATATTTTCTTAAAATCTTGATAGTATTTAATGATAGACAATTTTTTTTTTAATAATGATATTTCTGGAGATTGACATGCAACTACACAAACTTATTTATTCCACACGAATGAAGAAAATGATTTGTTCTAATTCTGTTTCCGGAACAAAACCTGCTTGACCAAAGATGTTTTTAAAAGAAGGTATTCATATAATCATTGATATTTATTGATAATTATCAAAAATAATTGATACATCGATTGATACCATATCCAAATTAAATTAATAACCTTTCCCAAAGGAAAAGAATAAAGAGAGAAGTGAAAGTAAATATTAAAGGAAAAATTAAACTTATATTTTTAGAATTTCTACTTTATAAATAAATAAATAGTGAAAATAGTGTTCTAAAAAATAGCATTGAGTAAATAAATAAACTTTCGGGTGCAACAATTTTAACCCCTGAAATTTCGCATTTAATCATGTTTCTGGAATAGTGATATCAATACCATAAAAGGTATAAAGTTATTAAGTTATTATCAGTGATATTTAGAAGCTTGATGATTAATAATTTTTTTTTTTTTAAAAACGTTTCCATCCCCTTTTTTTACAGTAATCCACCCTTAAATCGAATCGTTCCCCTTTTTTGACTTTTATACATATTATACATACTGCATCCTCCATATTGTAAAATTGGTCAAAACTTCGTTAATATCCGCAATAAAAAGGCCGCGAACTCTTTTACTCTCCTGGCTCCATTGTTGTTCGCTCATCACGTAATACAGGTCTTTCAATTTTTTCGCGTCATTGCACCAAGGTTGGGAATTCTTATTTATTTATATAGCAAATAATTCTTTACTATTGGTGATCCTTAAATGTTTGTAGGCATTATTGAGACAGTTTTTTTTACCACGGCTAACTTTTTTGCATCATTTTTCTTGCCGTAATTTCTAAACAATTTCACAGTTGTCAGCGTCAGCAAAGTGTATTGATCTCTCCGCTGTCTTCTTGTTCATCCCTCCCTAAGCTGCAACATACACTACATTTGCATATATGCCTTATTGTACATAGCAACAATTCTTATCCATTATTCAAGTAACAAAAAAAAATATTATTATTCAATAAATAGAATTTAGCATCTAATAAAAATTTTACCATTTCGATAATTTTTTTTTTTAAACCCATTTTACACACCATTTGTTTCCGAAATTCTTTCACAATATTTTCTGGCTCTTTTTGACTCTACATCTTTAATTGTTATACATTCGAAGCATATTCAAAAAAATTCTCTCGAAAAGATTCATTTATTTCATATTCAGCATTTCTAAGTAGAATTGTTGTTTGCCTTCAGAGCATTGGCTATCAACATCCCTGCATATTATATTTTCTCCCTTAACTTGTTCCATTCATCTTTTTGCATATTCTTTTTTTGTATATATTCTTTTTTTTCGCTTCAATATTCAATTACCAACGTCCTACACTTCATTATCGCATTCAATTTCATCATGATCGAAGAGATATCTACAATATTTGTCGTCGGCTTTCCCGACGACATGCAAGAGCGGGAGTTCCAGAATATGTTCATCTTTTCACCTGGTTTTGAAGCTGCCACCTTGAAGATCCCACAAAAGGATTGTTCAGATGATGATGGGTCTGCGAACGGTAGTAACGGTATTGGAAGTGGAGCAAGCAGTGGAATGGTCAATGGTAACAATGCAAGGAAACAAATTGTATGTATTATATCTATACCTGTGTCATTTTGGGTGCATTTTTTTTTTTTTTTTTACATTATTTTATGTTTTAAGTTCTTTTGTATAATAAGTATATTGCTTCCTATTAATGATTATTATTAATACACAAAAAAAATTCAATTATTCATTTTTTATAATTTTTATAGATCGGTTTCGCAAAGTTTCGTAGCAGGCTCGAAGCCCTTGAAGCCCGTGACATTCTCAGTGGAAGGAAAGTAGACGCCGAAAAGGGGTCTGTTCTCAAAGCTGAAATGGCAAAAAAGAACCTGCATACTAAGCGGGGTCTTTCTAATGAACAAAATAACGCCGCATTCCCTCTTATTCCTCAAAATAAACGATTTTCAACTCCAAACAACATTAATACCGCTAATGCTACTTATGACGCCTTTCATTCAGTACCTCCATTTGCTCCTCCCCCACTCCCTAGCGATTTGTTTTCTCCTGACTATATCTATAATGATATTTATTCAGATAGTGTTTACACCCCAACAACCCCTACAACTCCCGTTTTCCCCGACCAACCTCCATTCTCTTCTGCTCGTGGTTCCTTTGATGCAACTAATGGTGCCATCGGTGGTTTAGTCGGTGTTCAATCACGCCCTCTTAACAATGGTGTTCGATATGGTCCTAAAGGGTTCTTCGATAATGTTGATGAATTGAACTATCTTTCAAAATCTAATCCTGTTGAAATAGTTTCGAAAGCTGCAAAAAACTCGTCAAATGGATTTAATGCTGCTTTGTTAGTTAGTGAAGACTTGCCACATTCAATGTCTCAACTATCCATTAATACTTCTGTTCCTCCATCAGTTATGTCATCATCCCCATCAATTTCCTCACCAGGATTTCGTCCTCCTAACCCAGCTGATCAAAATCCACCATGTAACACTCTTTATGTTGGCAATTTACCAATGAACACATCTGAAGAAGAACTTAAACAAATGTTCTCTCGTTGCCCCGGTTATAAACGAATGTGTTTTCGTACTAAACAAAATGGACCTATGTGTTTTGTTGAATTTGAGGATGTTCATTACGCTACACAGGCAATGAATGAACTTTACGGTAACCTTCTCAGTAATTCTGTTAAAGGTGGGATTCGCTTAAGTTTCTCAAAGAATCCATTAGGAGTACGGAGCAGCAATAATGGAAATGGTCTCAATGGTTTTAATGGAGAAAGGAGAGGTTCTACCTTTAGTTTGACTGATCGTAGAGATTCTACCTTTAGTTTGGAGAGGCGAGATAGCACCTATAGTCTTACCGATCATCGCAGGGATTCATTTAGTTTGGAAAGACGGGATTCTACTTTTAGTTTAGGAAGTAGTTCTGGACCTTCTTTTCCTCACACCGAAAGGTTTAATCTGGAACGTAGGGATTCCTTTTTGGCTTCAGAAAGAAGAGATTCCCTGAGGGACATCTTCTCACCTGAAAGGAGGGATTCATTTTCTTCTTCTTTTGACCCTCAATTAATAAATTAGCATAATAAATTGGCATAATAATAATAGTTTGGATGTGATCCTGGCAAATTTTTCAATGAACCTTTTTTCATTTCACAAATTTATTATCATCCTTCATTTTATATAATCTTTCTATGTGAAGGGCTTATTGTAATTCGTGATATTTTTCGCATAATTCATATATTTTTCATGAAGGACATTGGAAAATTTATCCATACAAACAAAGCATAAATCATTTTATTTTCTTTAGAATTTTTTTTTTTTTAAGTCATAAAAGGGATTATATTTGTTTTTAAAAACGAGTCAAAATCCCAAATTCATGAAATGAACTTTTAATACCGTACAATTATAAGTTTTTTAATTACTTGTTTATTTTTCTGTATATTTGGTTTTCTCGATTTCTTTTTCTATTCCCTTTTTTTGCATCAGTAAAAAAAAAGAGAAATTAATCAAAAAATAAATCTTGTAGAAATCACTGAGGTTAAAATTTGTAAAAATTTTTCTTTAAAGACGTGTAATACGATGAATGTTCATAATGATAAAGCCTTTAAAAGTAAACATTTCGTACTACCAAAATTAATTCAACGTGCTCACGTGAATACGCGGACGTGCTCAAATTGTGTATAAGAATTGCCAGTAACCAATTCAAATCTGTTTTTATTTCCTGCCTTTAAATTACAAGTTTTGGAATTTTATAAAGTAGTCTCGGGAGGTGGGATGCAGGTGGAAGAAGATTTCGATTTTATCAACTTCACGATGTCGAATAATTCTTCTCCAAAGAAACTTGGTTTTCAGTCAAAGTGTTGAAGAGTAAGACTCAACAAGAGAACTTGCAGATGTTCTCCACACAGTCTGTAACTACTTTTTGGCAAAGAATAATTGAATGTGTTTAGCAAAAAAAAAAGAAGAAAATAATAGTAAGCCCAAGGGAAAAAAAAATAAAAGATGATAAGAATAACAAGGAAAAGCAAAAAACAAAAAGAATAAGACTCTTAAACAGAGAGAAACCTTGATGAAGTAGTTTGGAACTATACATTTTACCCAAATTATTTTTCAAAATCCCAAATCCCACATTTCAAATTATTTTATTATGTTAAAATTAATTTGGACAATATGTATATTTGGAACAACAAGGTGAACTTATAACCAAGTACTATCGGTTGTATAAAAGAAGAAATTCTTTGGGACAAGAAAACCTTTAAAGTTGAGTATCTAAATTTAAGATAAAAACAAGTGGGTTTTGAAGACACTTTATGATTTTTGAGATAATGAGATGAGATCAACTTTGTTACTTAGAAGAAGGATTCAAAATCAAATATCAAAACAAGAAAAACAAATATGAATCAATTATTATCTATTTCAAATATTGGAAGAAAGCTAGAGTTTTTCATCTGAAAGTATTTGACACAGAATCTATTCATGAAGCAGAGTCATTGTTAAATAAATTAAATTATAATTGTTATTTTCAAAGATCAAAATTAAAAAAATTCTCATTTTTATATTATTTGAAATTAGAAATGAAAACCAAGTTTTCAAATAAACAAGAATCAAAAAAGGAATACTTTCATTAATCCAACAGTCAAAATATTCTCAACCAATTATTCTCCTTAGAATTAGCAGTTAAATAGGAAAAGAATAATTTCGAAAAATTTACTGTTTTTACAAATTATGAAACAAGTTGTTACAGAAAAAAGTTCAATATAAAAAAACAACAAAAATTAAAAGAAAATTTGAATTTCATTGATGAAATATATAAAAAATTTACTAAATATAATGTTGAATAATATTATATTATATTACTTTTTGAATTTGAGAAAAAATAATACTGATTCAATAAACAAAATTAGAAAATATAATTATTGTACAAATTGAATAGGATATTTTATTCATAAATTAAATAAATTGAAAATTTTTTATATTAATAAAATTATATAAACTTATTATTAATATTTTTAACAAGTTAAATTAAATTAAATCTAATTAATCTACAATTATGACCAAGGTAATTTAAACTTCTAAATTAAATTTAAAGTGTAATTTTAATTCTCAAATTAGATTAGGAATACAATTTTATTTTTTAAATAAATTTAAATTAAATCTAAACATTTTTAATTTTTTAAATTTATAATAATATTATAAAAAATAATTAAAAAAATAATCTTATAAAAATTATTCATCAGAAAAAATTTACTTGCAGATATATTTGTAATTAATAAAAATCAAATATATGTGAATATATTTATAAATATGTATAGATATATTTGGTATAACATATGAATTAATATAAATAAATATGAATTAATGTGAATTAATATAATTTATGCAAATAAATGTGTAAATGAACAAATATATTCAGGTATATTCACCTCCAAAAATTTCCTGATGAAGTTCGTGATTTAGTTCAAAAAATATTATATTGCAAAGACCAAATGAAGGTAATGTGGGATTATCCAATAATATCATTGTAATTGGTATAATACAAGATACTCAAGCAAATGTTAATATACAAAGTTGATATTATTTTATCAAATAAAATTTTATTTCATAGTTTTGTATTATACTATTTTGGCTTAAATTTATAATTTTATAATTCATAATTTCAGCTGAAATTAAGATCAGTTTTGTGTTACATAAAAATATTTCATAAAAAATTAGATGTATAAATAATATAGCTTTATAATCTACCCTTAATGAGATTAATGTGATTTATGTGAATAAATATGTGAGTGAGCAAATTTATCTAGATATATTTACTTTTAAAATTTCCTGATATTTATTATAGTATTTAGTATATCTAATAGGTCAAATTAATTTGAATCAACTCAAGTTTGAAAATACAATTCTAATTCCTAAATCAAATAAAAAAATATAACTTTAATCTTAAATTATATAATTTTGACTTTCAAATTAATAAGCATAACTTTTAAATCAGTAACAATAACTTTTTTTAAAAAATAATTTTTATTAAAATATAAAATAATAATATTAATATTAGTCTAATATTTCTAATATTGTAAAATATTATATAAAATATTTTTATTATTAAATATTTCAAAAGCTAATATAAAAATTACTTTTGAATTATATAAAGAATAATTTTTATTAATATATTAAACCTTCTTAAAACTAATACAAAATTACAGTTACAATACTAATTAAATATATATATAAAATTATATAAAAAATAACTTTTGTTAATATGCTAAATATTCTTAAAACTGTAGTTTTGAGATTGAATAATATCAATAAATTCTAATTAACTTTTGAATTTAAAAATTATTAACATTAATTCAGTCTAATTCATACTTTCAAATTAAATCATATAGATTAACTTGAGTCAACTTAACCTGTTTGAAGTATATTTCACCTATAAATTATAATAAATATATAATTTTAAAATGTTATAACTTTTTTTAAAAAAAAATAAACTAATAAAATAATTTATAAATTTCAAGTTTTAATTCTATTAGTTTAATTTTTTTATTTTTTTTTAATAAAAATTTCAAATTTATAATTTTTTATTTAAAAATAATAAAAATTATTATATAATTTAAATGTATTTAATTAGATTATCATAATAACTTTCTTATCTAAAAAAATAGTAAAATAATTAATAAAAAAAAATTCAATATTTAAATAAATAATGAATAAATTTCTAAAATTAAATTAAAAAAATAATAATCATTTCATTAGTAATTAAATAAAAATATTCTACAACAATATATGAACACTGTTTATATGGTATTTTTAAAATGATACTAATATACTAGAATACAATATTCTAATATATTATTTGAATATTTTATATTTGTTGTGAAATTTAATTTTATTATCTTATTATCTTTTATTATCTTTATTTATTTTTATTTTTTTATATATTTATTTATTAGTTAAATATAATTAATAAATTTAAATAGATCATATATTTGTAACAAATAATTTATTCAAATGAATTACCAGGTGAATTACTTAGATAATTATCTATTGTATATAACAGGTAAATTATCAGATTAATTATTTCCTGTTAAAATTAGTATAACTGTAAATTAGCAAATCACATAGTACAGTAAATTAAAGAAATATAAATATGAATTCTCTTGATCTTTGAGAACAGGACAGGTTTAAAAATCCAAAGTAATCATTATGATAATATATCTTCTTATATTTATTTTATAATTTCTTAATACTTAATCTTTATTTTTTATATCTTGTATTTTATATTTATTTCATTATTTATCTTTTAATAAATATCTTATTTAATTTTAATATCAATTTGTTAATTTATTAACTTGTTACATTGATATTATTTATTAGAAGAGTAAGAGCAAATACAAGAAAAGTATTTAAATTTAGTCTAATAGTTATCAGGAATTTTGAAAGTATAAATATTAACTAGAAGAATTAATCTATTCTATAGGAATAAAGAAAGTAGAAAAATTTGAATTTAGAATAATTAAAAACAAAAGTAAATAACACAGGTCAAAATTCAAATATCAGACATTTATCAGTTACCTATTGGGTATCTAATATATTTACAATATTAGATACCTATCAGATACCTATTGAAAAAGAATAAACATATCGGATACCTGATATGATTAATTATTATTAAGTACCTGATAATTAATTTTGTAAATTTTATCATGCACCCAATATCCCTTAAACCGTTCATTTTAGCAGGCAAATTTGCCCGCTAAAATAATTAGAGAAAAATTCAACCCAGAAATAATTTTTATCCTAAATCTTGGCTGAAATTGACGATGATAACTCCTGAATGGCCAGGTCACATGGTAACACCATAGTCACATCATGATGTGTGCTATGTGACTCAAATAAGTGTCAGAATTTTGAGTCACATGAAATTTCATATGCTTTGGCCGTGAGATATTCCGGACACCCAAACTCTTAAAATCGTCCCTGCAATTTATTTTTAACTACTACATATCTGAACAAAATAAAGTTATTATGTAATAGGGGTACATATCCATAATAAAATTTTGTAGGATAATTATTCTGGCCAAATTAAAAAGATTTCTTGACACATTTACATCAATAAACTAATAAAAAATTGTTGACGAAAATATATTTATTTAATCTTAAAATTCCAATAAAAGCAAAACTTTCGAAGTTATATATAAATAAACAAATTATCAATGAAATAAAATTTATTATTCATTATTATTTTTTGTATGAAAATCAACAAAACAATTATTATTGCTATTACAGCATAGAGGTACTTTATACGCTACACACCAAAGCTAACTTTGATGTAGCATTTTATAATCTAAATTCAAATTTTTTTTACTTGTCAACCAAGTGCACCATTGACAAGTTTCTCGTCACTCTCTCCATTCCACGAAATGGTTCCCAGATACCAATCGTCAATTCGAAAGTTCAAAATTTTTCGTTACTTTTGGCTGCCAAATTTCTTTTTTGGTTTCTCCCCTTGTTTCTTTTTTTGAGCTATTTCTCAATTGAATTTCTCTTGTATTATTAGTCAAGTCAACAAGATCCCAAACAAGTTCATGGCAAAATTCTTTTTGTTCTTATACCGATCCTAATGTTCAGGTGATCTGATAGGCGTTGATAATTGCAGTATCCAGCAACTAAAAAAAAAGTGACATCCAATTCCTTTGTACTATTTATTGTATGTTGTAGTATGATCTCAATTGGTCAGCAATATCTACGCCATTTATGTAATGGTTGTAGTCATCAATTACCTTGGGAATTAAAAATTTTTTTTAGATTTGAAGTCAAATACGATATAAACCTTAAAAAAAATTAAAAAAAATTAAATTAAAAATTTAGATTAAAAAAATTAATTAGAAAAAAAAATAATTTAAATTTAAAAAAAGAAAGATTAAAAAAAATAAATTAAAAAAAAATAAATTAAAAAAAAAATTTTAAAAAATTAAAAAAAAAATATTTAGAATAATAAGTCACGGAAATACATACCTTTGCTGTATTTGTGCTCGTTTCTCTAGGCCACTTTCTTTCCCACTCTACCTCTCATTCTTCACCAATGAGATCATATATTGTTGATAACATTGTAACTGGTCCGTTGTCCTGCCAAAAAATAGCTAATACCCTATTTGTTAGCAACGCCAAAATGAACATCCCAATTAAGTTTGACGTTTTTCTCTACTCTTAATTCTTTTGAAAATTCGGAAGCTGTTTTTTGGACAGTTCCGTAAGCACCAATGCTGATTTGCTGAAAATATTGAAAGAGAGAAACATTAGTAAAATAATTGTCCATATAAATGTTATATGAATATTGCTGGTATGAAAGTTGCGTAATAAGGTAGTGAACCAGACACCCAATTTGATTAAGACCATTTTCTCTTACTACATCACTTGGCGAGACACGCGATATAGATAAAAAAGTGTATGTATATCCGAATTCACAAAGAGATAAAATTTTAAAGTCCTCTGGAGTTGGTTTATTTTTTATTCGAACAGTATGAACACTTCGTCCAAAAAATCGTACTATCATTTCATCCACTGAAACATTTGAGATTAAAGTGTAAAGCTGTTGTCTAATGTAGAGTTTGTGAAAAAAAGGAGAAAAAGATTGACCGGTTTGGAAAAATTGACTTCATAATTTGATGGCAAATTAATAAAAGCATGGTGAAGTGATCTTAAGTGAACAAAATGTTCGAAATTTGGAGGTGGTGGCAGTTGTACAGTCCTTGCAATTCTGCGTCTACCTCTACAAACGTTCCTGGTATCCTCTTCTTCATTTTCCTCAACATCTGATTCTGGATTGTCTACAAAACGTTGGCAGGTTGTCAAAAGTGGTATGTACTCTTCCTCTTCATTGGCATATTCTTCTGTGGTTTCAAGAGGAGTTGAACTCAAAGGTTGAAAAACCGTTCTAGCTGTAAAAGATATATTTTTCAATGGTACTTTTGTAGGATGGAAATTTTGGATTATTATTTAGAAAGATAAAGAAGGGGGAATCATAGGACAATCGACAAGATAGTACACTTTCATAATAGTTTAGAAAGTGGGAGGGGTTGGTTAAGGAAATTTTGAGCAGTTACATAATTGCGAATCAAAAATAATTTTAGCAGGCAAATTTACCTGCTAGACGGTTTAAGGGATAATAACAACTAGAAAGTTTATTTTTTTGTATTGCGTTTATTATTTTTTCTACAGTCATCATTTATTTTTCAGCTGAAAAAATAAACGAATAAAAAAAAATGGAGTCATCTATAACATTTACAACTACAACAAACCTCACACCAGATAAAAAATAGAGTTTACTTTTTATATAGATTGTTCTTTAGAAATCCCGATGCAAGATTTTGATGAAAATTGATGGCCATTAGTTTTACATATCTGGACTATACATGCCTCCAAAATTAAAAATCCAAAACCTAACTCCGGTTAATTTAAAATAATCCCGAAATTGAATTCCGAAATTCAAAATTAACACTGAAATTATTATAAAAGACGAAAATATTTACAGGGGTCAAAATTATTATGAGGGACGAAATTTAGTGCAACCCCAGTCAAAATTAGCATTTCGACGGGGGACGAAATAGTTGTGAAACCTCAAAATTATAGATTTATAGATTTTTTTTAAAAAATAAAGCTAGGGCGATCGTGAAATGGCACAGGCTTTTTCTTTCTTTATTATTATTTTTTTAATAAAATAATTCACTACCTCTTAATTTACCCTTTTACCTCTCCT
>CAJVPK010000755.1:0-22377 GCA_910592015.1 Diversispora eburnea | reverse complement strand
AGGACTGCTAAGGCTTTGGATGTCGAAGTGTTTCCCTCTGGAGGTTGAACTCCTAGAAAAATTTTTTCGTCTCTTGCTTCCATAAGATTTTCGAATTTTTTGAATTTTTTTTTTTTTTTTTCAATTTTGTCAGATGCAGGAGAGAGTTTTTTTTTTTTAAGATAAGATTTTAGTGGTATAAAATAATGTTTTATATGTAACAACAATTGATAATTTTCTTTAAACAGTAAATGATCAATAATAATTTTGATCATTTTTTAGTCATGTCTAAGTAAAATTCTGATTTTAACTAGAAAACATGAAATATGGTACTAATTAAAGTCGTAGATTTAGTATAGAGCTACAACTTCTTATAAGATAGTAAATACTTCCAGTAGATAATTACTAAAATCAAAAGAAATTACAATTAATATTTTAATTTAATATTTTTGATTAATTTTATTTAGAACGCATCTAATTTGAATAAATAAGATATAATACGATATCCCTTGATCTGGGGATTCTTTTAAAAAAAAGGTTGTGCAATTTAAATTATTCGTTGTGCCAGAATTCACCCTTGAAATTTTTTAAAAAATTTGAAAAAAAAAATATACTTTTGGGATCGACATTGATGGACAATTTCATAATGGTGACACAGATCACTCATCCCCTCACATGAAAATATGGAAAAATTAAGTTCTCTTTTCCTTGGTTTGCTCTTTTCACAATAATAATATTTTCGGGAAATTTAAAATGTCGGTCGGTAATTTGTTCGATGAAGTGTGTGTATATTTGAGTCAAGTAATAGACTACATTACTTATGCTTATAATACCTTTTTAAGTATTATATTCCTTCGAGTCTTTAAGCAACAACCGTTTCAAGTTCACCTACCCACAAAAACTTTTCATCCAGCTGTTCTTGTAACCGGAACATCATCTGGAATTGGTCGTAATGTTGCTATCACCTTGGCTATTCGTGGTTATACTGTTTTCGCTACTATTCGCAGAGAGGAAGATGCTAAAGAATTACAAGAAAATTTCAAACAATTCGAAAATCCCAAAGGAGGAATTTTACACACACTAATTATGGATGTCACTAAAAAAGACGACATTTCAAATGCACACATGGCTGTTAAATCACGTGTTGGTCATGAAATCCCATTCATTGGATTAATCAATAATGCATCATTTGTTAGATATTTACCACTTGAGGTGGCATCAGAAGATGCTTATGCTGAAAGTTTCAATACAAATTTTTTTGGAATTGTGAATGTAACAAAAAAATTTTTACCATTATTAAGAGAAGATCGTGGTCGTGTTATTAACATTGGTAGTATTGCTTCTTGGGAAGCTTCACCCTTTATGGGGGTTTATGCCTCTACTAAAGCTGCCGTTAGAGCACTGACTCGTATTTGGAGAATGGAGGCTAGATCAACCGGGGTGCACTTTTCTTTAATCGAGCCAGGTAATTTAGCGATTTTATTAAATATTTAATATTTCAAATTTAGTACACTTGGAATTTACGGTCATCATATTATAGGTATTATTTCGACTCGATTAAGTGACCAAATTATTGAAAATTATCGTTCTTTCACATCATTTCCTTCAAATTCTCGTTATTATGCTATTCCACATAGTATCACTTCAAATGTCATTAAATCATATGAAAATATGTACAGGATGGTAGGAAAATGGGGCGAAAGTTTTGTCATCAAAGCTGCTCCACCAGATATAGTAACTGATGCCATTGTGCACGCATTGACTGCTCCTTTCCCAAAGAATACTTATTATGTTGGTTTGGATGCTCGATTTCTAGCAACATTAAATTGGTTACTTGGAGATAGAATTAGTGAAGCTGTGCAGGTCAAGGCTTTGACTCATCCAATAGAAAGTATTCACACTTAATATAAGTCATATTTTAATAATATAATATATATGTATTTTAATAATTTATTTAATAACTTATTTAAAAATTTATTTAAAAATTTATTTATTTATTTATTTAAAAATTTATTTATTTAATAATAATTTATTTATTTAATAATTTATTTATTGGATTTTAAAAATCTTTGATTTTCAATTATAGAATATGAATTTTAGAACATTTCTTTACAATCTCATGTTAAAATTACAATTTAATAATATTAAATTTATTATGTGTTCTCAAACGTTCCGGATCAATTAGATCACGCAGAAATTTGAAGATTTAATTTATATTTAATTTAAAATTTATTTTGCTCATTAATCAAAAATATTTCACAAATTGTTGATACATTAAATTTCGCAATCACCCATTATTTCGTTTAACTCGATAACCCATTAGCATAAATAAAATCAAATTTTTAGTGTAGAAAAAAAATAATAAAATCTAATATAAATAAAAATTTTGTACTTTTTGTTGATATTGATAGGGAAGACGAAAAATAAATCTTGAAAATGATTTTATGATAAAAAAAAAGAAGAAAATTTTCATTTCATATCATATCTTTTATTTTCCATAATAAAAATCTTTAACAACTCGATGTGCTTTTTTCCTCATATCGAAACTCAACCTTTTTGTCATTCCTTTCAAATCAATCTTTTGCAATACTCCACTTAAATTTCTTAATAAAACTTCAAGGTGATCATCTTCAAAACAATTTGAATAATGTAATGATAAGGTTTTAAGCAATGGATTTGAATTGATGAGAAAGGTTTCCAGTGAATCTGATGTAAATCGCCAATATCCTTCGAGTTCTAAATGACTCAATCGTGTTAATCGAACAGCTCTCAACATTTCATTCATATCTAATGAACGTCGTCTATTCTTGATAATAATCGTCTGAAGCCGTGTCGATAATAAAAAAATTGGCATTAATAGATTAATTGAATCAATTTCCGCATCACATTCAAAATGTGTCAAATTAGTACAATTTTCGATATTCTCAATGATTGATCTGGTGGTTTCCGAATTATAAGACTGAAATTGATTATACACGAAAGTATTCAACATAGTACCTAAATTTCCTAACATTGAGTCGTTGTTATCTTTCATTGCGATAGTTGTTGGGAATACATCATCTATTCGATATACAATCATATTAGGAAAATTTTCTAAATTTAATGGCCAAGGTTCTCTACTCTCAAGTTTACAACTAATAATTTCAAGTTCTTCTAACTTTTTAAATTGCATTATGATTGAAATGTTTTCCGATTTAGAAATATTTATACAATTAAAAGATAATCGAGTCAAGGTATTCATATGTCTTGCGAGAGTTTCCATCAAAATAGAATTAGTTATCTCGAAGTTAGAAATCTCAAAATCCGTTAATGCTGTTTGTGCTGCGATCAATGATATCATGGCATCAAAAACTAAAATCTCTACATTATTTTTTATGTCAAATGATATTTTTTTTACACTGGATGTCACCAATGAAAGTTCTTTTACAACTTGAATTGATCTTGAGCAGCTATTCCATGAAAATTCTAAGAGCTTAGACAAACAATCATTTGCACCAGGGTATGTAATAAATCCCATATATTCATTAATAATATTTTTGTAAACGGAATTTTCAACAAGGTGATCCCTAATTATAATAGAAGGTTCTATACATCTCGAAAGACATATAGGTTTAACCGAAAGTGAATCAATTCTGGAAATTTTTGTTACCAAAATTTTACAAATTCTTTCGGCAATTTCTTTGATGAATGATTTGTTGTTTTTAAAGCTTTTACAAATTGAATTTCTTGTAATTCTACGTGATAATAAAGTAGCAAATGTTACATTTCGTTGTAAAGATGTTTCATTATTAATATTAGAATCTTGAGAACAACAATATTCAGCCCATTCTGCGATTGCAAGTCCTAAATCATCAAGGTCAAGTTGTCGAATGAATCCAACATAATTAAAGATAGGACCTTTTTCAATAATTACCCTTTCTCTTGATGCTCGTGACGAGTTTCTTAAATTATAAATTTTCTTAATATTATTATTGTTCGAGTTTTCATCACTTGTCAAGCAAGACAAGATGACTTCCATAAGCATTCCGGTCCTTTTACGTCGACTAAAAGTATAGTTAATTGTGTTTTTATCTGCCAACACAAAATAGAATGGCCTTCTCCATAAGAAGTTGATAGCTATTTTGCACCATTTTCGATTCACCAAGATTGAAGCGTGTAGGGAAGTTTTATCATCTAACAAGAAATAAAAAACCTGTGAAAGACAATCATCCGGAAGCTTTTCCATTGTCAAATATTTTTTCTTAATTTAGAATCTTAAAGTTATGACGTCGTAGTACGGGCGTTAGAGCCGCAGCTGACATAAATAAATTTTTTTATAGAATATGATAAATTTATTCAATACAAATGTATAACTCGAAGTATTATTTATTTTTCTTACATTATTTCAATTCTGGACGTCCTTCAATTGAATAATTCATGTATGAACGTAATTAATTAAAGAAAAATGATTGGAATGAAGACATTAGTGATTTATTAAGCTTACAAAATTCCCGTTAAAAGATCCTCTAAATTTTGTTCAATGTCACACAACAATGGTTATGTTAAAGATAAGAACTGAAAAGGTTTAGATAAAAAATGTTTTCTGTATGTATAATAAATACATTTACCAATCGAATTATTGATTACATAATATATTATAATCTAATATTATCGAAATAATCGAAATATTAGATAGTTTTATTTTTAATCAAAAAAGATATTGGGCGTGATTTCTAATAAATTCTAATAAATTCTAATAAATTCTAATAAATTAAAAATAAATCTCCCAAATCAAATATCTTGTCAAGAAAAAAAATTACACAAAAGAATTTCAAATAATCTCAAAGCCAATTTAAAATTTGGGGTTCGAGTGTGAAGCACAAATGACAATATTCAAATCATGTGTAAATGAATCTATTCCTTCAAAAAATGTGTACATAAAAAATTCATCGACTTTGGATTTTCCTTTTGTTGAAATATTGAATTATTAAAGTTACAAGTACATAATCTGTAATTTGTACAATATAAATATGTCTTATATTAAAAAAAATGTTCATAAATCCTATTTTCATTGTTTAATTCTGGTGGTCATATAAATAAAAATTTTTAATAAATATTTAAAAAGAGAGAAAAATCTAATGATCAGAAACATACATATTTACAAAAAAAAAAAAAAAATACATTCAAAATTTCAAAAATTGAATAGTTCAAAAATACAGAAATAATAAATATGTTGAAAATAAATAAATAAAAAAATTTCAACATAAAGAATATAAATCAAATAATGCTTTTGATAACACTATACACCTCAAGTTCTTCAATTCCAAATTTATTATCTTCTCTAATTTGTGTTTCATAAGCAGCTTTCTTACATCTACAATGTCTGAAATTTTTTCCACATACCACCAAATCATTAAATCTGCCAAAAGAAGGACCAATGTCTCCTTTGTTAAGTACTGCAAATTGATATATTTCCACTTTGCTAAATATCGAATTTTCATTATTATCCAAATCTATAGAAAATATGAAGCTTAGTTTGGTGACTGTATATTTATGTTTGTCCTCTTCAGGCGTAATCCAACTTTTTGGATTATATCCACCAACAACTTTGTTTTCACCTTTTACTTTTAAGAGAGATATGGTAGCTCCTTTGTTATCACAATATTCGTGGAAGACTTCAGGAGTAAATCCATTTACTGATCCTCGTACTAATATATTAAAATCATAATATGCGTCTTGTTTTCTCCCATATACTTTGTTAATCCATTTATTGATTTGTTTAAAGTGATCGGCATTAATTATAGTTGAATTATTGTCTAATTCTTCTATTTCTGGTGGTGATGAAAAATTGGAAGTGATTGACTTTGGAACAAATGATTTATGAGAAGAATTAATAGCTGGTAATTGCGGCAATTGTGGCAATTGTTGTAACTCTGACAACTGTGCCAATTGTGTCAACAACTGAGAAGATGAAAGAGGTTCTTGATAATAATCAATTTTTGGAGGTTCTTTGAAGGAATTATGAGGATGAGAAGATGGAATATTAAGTTGAGAATGTTGAGGAATTTGTTGTTGTATATTATTAAAAGTATGATATTCCAAAAGTTGAATATAAAAATTATCATTTAAAATATTTTTCCAAGGTCGAACTTTTTGTAAAAATTCATTCTTACTAATGATTTTAAAATTAATGAAAGAAATAAAAGGTTCTATCAATTTTTTTAGAATGAATTGATCTTCATCAGTTAATTTTGAATTATCAAAAGGTGAAGTAATGATGGTATCAGGAGGAGAATTTCTCAAGAGTGAATTATTCTCAATTTCCAAATGAGATGTTTTTTCTTTTTTCAATTGTTCAATTGCCCAGTCAATGAGCTTTTCCCATAATATAATTTCAGAAAAAGAATTGCAAGTGGTAGGAAGATTTGCATAAAAGTGTAAAAGCTCTTCTTGACTTATAGATAGGATTTCTGGAGAATTTAAGATAGCAAATGTTTCTTGTATTAAAATAATGTCACATAAACTAGCTAATTTTTTGAATTTTTCCTTGCATATTCTATTAATAAAGAAAAAATGATCTTTTAAAATATTTTTATTTCTTGATAAATATTCTTGCAAGTAATCTACAAGATTTAAAAGCTTTAGTTCATTAGCTCCCAACATAAGATATAAAATATCTTGAAATTCGATATTTTCAAGGTCAATAGTACCATCATAAATGTACCTAGTTTTTTATTTATTGGATAATAATTTATAGATAAATTAATTTATTAAATAATGTCAAAATTAAAACTTTGATATTTATAAAAATGGTACAACTTGAACTTTTTAACTTACTTAAGAAGAATTCCAAATAATTTATGATTAATTTGAGAAATTTTAATAGAAATAGGAATATTTGCATTATTTTCTAAGACTTCCGATAATGCAGAACGAAAATATATTGAGCGAGACCATAAAACTATTGAATGGGCCTTATAAAAATTTTTGGGGTCTGAGTCTTCGCCAGCTTGAATTTGAACATCAACAAGCTCACCAGATTCAAGAAGTAAACTGTAATCATTGGATAATGTTTCCAATAATTTGGTATCTTTCATTTTCAAATTTATTAATTAATCAAAAATTTATAAAATTAACAAAATTAATAAAAAATCAATAGTTTGTTGTTTAATCAATTGAATTTTTCTATTTAAAGAAAGAACTTAGTCTTTAGTCGACGGAAAAATTGGAGAACAATGCAATATTTTTTTTTTTTGTTATAAAAAAAAAAATACAATAATTTAGGGGTTTGTTTTTTGTCTCACCTGCATTATTTGCATTTGGGTGACAGATAATAGGTGACAAATATGGATTTCAATGATGATAAAAATTTTACTCGACAGGTATGACACAGGTGACTATCGACAAAAACAAAATATTTATTATCCAATAAAATAACAATTTATAAATATTGCACATAAATATAAATAATATTTTTTTTTTTTTTTTTTTTTTTTTATTAAAAAATTATCATCTAAACTTTCTTTTCATTTATCTCATTTATCATTCATCTATTTCATCTATTTATTACATAGCTATTTTTATCTAATTCATCTATTCTTATAATTAGAGAATAATAATTTTAGAATAATTTAAGATCAAAATTGATTTATAAACAAAATAATGTCTATTCCTCCATTAAGTTGTCAAGGTTATGAATATAAAGTACCCCCTGTTCGCTGGTAATTTATTCTTTACAATGATTTCATTTTCATTGCATCAATTTTTATTGGATTTAATTTTTTTCATTGCATTAATTTTTTTTTATTGCATTAATTTTTTCATTAAAATAATTAAAATATTCATTTAAGGTTTCAAGCAATTGATGTTCCATCATGGGATCCTTTCCATTCCAATCAAGGAGGTGAGGAAGCAGAAGAATGTCCCATGGAATGGATTCCATTTTCAAAGCATGATTCCGCAATACTAGAGTCTGCTTATTCATCACGCGTTAGTGGCATGAAAGTTACTTGTAGTGAGGATCATTTGTTTGAAGTGGATTTAGATTCTAGAGAGATTAGTCCAGTATGTATAAATTTTATTAAAATTATTATTAAAAATTTTAAAAATTTAAAATTATTGTCTAATTTATTTATTATTTTTAACAGATATATTGGATTGGACCAATATATCAAGTTGTGAGAGCTTCCTGGTTTTACGAAGGTGAAGGTGGAAAATTCATACCTTGTGATGAATTTTTATCAGATCAAATTGAAGATGGTTATATGTAAATTATTTTATTTAATATTTTTCTTTTCTAATAATAATAATAATAATAATATATATATATATATATTAAACAATTGATAATAATAAATAATAATAAAAACAAATAATAATATTGTCTCTGTCTTTTAAATATAACATTCAAATTGAAATAGAAAACATCAAGCATGGATTCCTCCACAAAACTCTAATGATGAAAATAACAAAAATAAAAATTTGCAAGAAAGAAGTCGGTATTTAACTGACAAATATTCTGGACAATATGTGGTATATTTGAATACTGCGCTCGCCTGGTTAATTATGTGAGTTTTTATCTAAAATGGTTTTTCTTATATAATCGTTTTTTCTAATTTTTTATTATAAATTATTATTTATTTATTTATGAATTTATGAATTTATTATTAACTTCAATTACTTGATCTTCATATTTCTTGAATAAACAGTGATGATTTAACTGGGAAATTATCTAAAACTTTCTTTTCTAGTTTTACCAATGGGGAACATCTTGGTGGAGTAAAATTGTTAAGGGGTTATTGGGAAGTAGAAAAATATTTATTAAAAAATTCAGCTGCTGTAAAAGATAATACCAAAATTGATATGGAAAAACTAAAAGATAATAGTAACTTAGATGATGATAATAAAAGATTGCATAATTTAAATCATCAAAAACGGGAAATAGAGGATTATGAAGAAATAGAGGAACCAGAACGTGAGATAGATCATTTGATTCTTTGCATACATGGGTGAGTGATTTTGTTATCTTGAGAAAAAATGTGAATTTTTTTATTACATTCAAAACTACCCATTATTGAATCACATTGAAGGGTGCCAAAAATGATTCTAAAGAAAGGAATTTCCTTAGTTTATATAGATTAATAATTTTTCAATAATTAATAGCATTGGACAGAAATTAAATGAGAAAAAAAGAAGTCCAAATTTTGTTAATGGTGCGTTTTTTACTTATATAAAGTATTTATAATATTTATATAATTTCAATATTTACTGGAAATTTATTTACAAATTTATAGAAGTAAATCTTCTTCGCCGTACAATAAAACAAATTTATGCCTCCAATCCGCCATCAGATGTGGCTGCGCGATTGGCTGATCGCAAGATAAATTCCAATAATGGAAGAAGTAAATTTGAGAAGGGAAGTCAAATTGGCAATGGAATTCAGGTGTTACCTATAAATTGGCGACAGGATATTAAGGTAATTTGAATCGAAAAGATGTAAAGATTTGGGAAGGTAATTTATTTATCGGAGGAGTAAAATATAAGTAATCTAAGTAAAAGTATCAATTGGCTATACTAGTATTTAGAATGGTTCCAAAAAATTGATTTCGATTTTTTTTTTTTGAAAAAGTTCGGTATGGCATCAGAGAAAGATCAAACACTACATGATTTAAGTTTATCCTTTGGTGAAGGTCAGCCCACATTAGATGAAATTAAATTGGATAGCGTTCCGAATTTAAGGATGTTAATTTCTGACGCTTTGGTAGATGGTATGTATAAATTTCCAAGTATTAAATCCTCAAAATTCTCAAATTCTCAATTATTGATATTATTGATATTTAATTATTTATATAGTTTTGTTATACATGACACCTAAATTTCGAGACATGATACTCAAAATTGTAGTTCGAGAGATGAATCGTGTATATAACCTATTCATCGATCGTAATCCAAATTTTTTAAAAATTGGAGGAAAAGTCTCCATTTATGGTCATTCTCTCGGTTCATTAGTGGCATTTGATGTTCTTTGTCATCAATCTATTTTAACTTCACCATTTAATAATGATCTCGATTGTATATTTGGTGTTTGCCCGCAAAATGATTTCCATCATTCTAATATTAACAATGGACACCATAGAATTAGTAACGGATCTAGGTATACATCAGGTGATCTATATAATTTAAATGGTATAAACGGTGTAAATGGTGTAAATGGTGTAAATGGTATAAATGGTATAAATGGTGTAAATGGTATAAATGGTGTAAATGGTGTAAATGGTATAAATGGTGTAAATGGTGTAAATGGTATAAATGGTGTAAATGGTGTAAATGGTGTAAATGGTATAAATGGTATAAATGGTATAAATGGTGTAAATGGTATAAATGGTATAAATGGTGTAAATGGTGTAAATGCTATAAATGGTATATCTGATGATGGAATGAGATTAAATGGTCGTGACGGACTTAACTGCAACAATGGAATTAATGGCATTAATCAATCTAGAGAATGGAACGAAAAAAAAAAATTCACTGGAAACAAATTTTTTAATCAATTGTACGATGAGCCTGAATGTCTTTCTCGAGATTCCAATGATGAACATCGATTACAACAGTTAAAGTATAAATTAGATTTTGAAGCAGAAACTTTGTACAGTGTTGGATCCCCGATTGGATTATTTTTGTTGTTGAAGGGAGTGAAAATTGGTTCAAGAAAGTATTACGATGCATTGAACAAGATTAATGAATCGAACAATTGGTCAGAAGTTAATTTGAATAGTTATGATGAAATAGATTTAAATGGTAAAAGTGATAATAGTTCTGAAGGAAATTCAGAATTTAAATATCGAAGAACTATGATGAATAGTCAAAAAAAGAAAAGACAAAATTTAAACAAGGATCAATTAATGTCGCAGGACCAAACGAGTTTGATACCGCTTTGTTATCCAGCTGTTAATAATATTTATAATATATTTCATAAATCAGGTGAATTGCATTTTTTTTTTTTTTTTTTTGAAATTTTTTTTTAAAATGAACAAATATTGACCATTACTTTGTGGACTCATATGTAGATCCTATCGCGTACCGTCTTGGTATAGTATTTTTATTAAAAAATAAGAAATTATAAATGTAAATAATTAAAGCTAACGTTAAAAATTCAAAAATGTTTATATATTTTAGAACCATTAATATCTCGTCACTGTAAATCGTTAAAACCAGCACTCATCCCATATCATAAGGGTGGACTAAAAGCTGTCCAACTGGGTTTTCGGGAATTCAGTTCCAATTTATCCCGCAAAACATCCAGCTTTTTTTCCAATATCCGTAATTCGTTAACCTTCAATAAAGCTTCTGACACATCCGTTCAACAATCAACCAAACAAAAGCAGCTTGAGCAAATCAGGTCCGATTCAATGTTGGCTGGTAATTCTAGTAGTAGCTGTGCGTCATTGCCCGTTGAGATGACGAGAAATGGAAATAGTGGTGCAATGAATGTGCAGAATGTCGGAACAAATATCGTCCGTAGAGGTGGGATTAATGGTAGAAGTTTTAAGAAACGAAATGGAAGTGAATTACATAAGAGTTGTATAAAAAATTTGCACAATTGTAATGGTTCTATAGATAATAAAAGGAGGGATAGTGTAGATAGTAATGGAAAATCAACTGTATTGAATTCTGGAGGAAGCATTTACGCGAGTAGTTTGTATAAAGATGCAAATGGAAGTGTAATTGGATTGACGGCAGAAGCAAGGAGAAAATCTTATCAAATACGGAAGTCAACGTCTGCGCAGTTAGAAGAAGATTTGGATTATAAGAACACTGGGGAAGAAAGGTTGAAAAGTTTGAATAAAAGTGGAAGAATTGATTACTGTTTACAGGTAAATAATTTATTTATTTATTTTAGTAATATCAAAATAAATAAATTTAGGAAATTTATTAATTATAAATTATAAATTATAGGAAGGAATATTAGATGTTGGTTATCTCTCAGCGATATCCGTACATCTAAATTATTGGACAGATTGTGATGTCGCTCATTTCATATTACAAGAAACATATAAGAATTATGATGATGGCAAAAAGTAATTTTATTTCTATGAAAGTATTATTGCATATTTTATATTTTGTAAATCTTTTAATGTAATGTAAATTATGTATTATATATTATCTACATAATATCCATATTATATACTATCTACTTAATATCCATATTATATACTATCTATTATCTACTTAATATTCATATTATATATTATTTATTATCTACTTAATATTCATATTATATATTATTTATTATCTACTTAATATTCATTTATTATATATTATCTACTTAATATCCATATTTAATATTAAAATAATTTTACACATTTTACAAATATTTAATTAATTAATTAATAAAAAATGATCTGCAAGTAAAACTTGCCATTTCCCAAGTTTTCTACATACCATACACATCAAAGGCATAGTAAATAACATAAGTGGACTAAATGCCAAAATAAATAAAGCTAGTATCATTACCCATGAAATTACAAATGATAAAGGTTTAACTAATGCAAAATATGAAAAACAACTTTAAGTATATCCGTTTGAAAATAATTTTCTTCCATATTGTAATAAACTATTTGTATTTGTGATTATTTTATGAAATTGTCGTCTCTTAGTTGAATAATGAGGATTAGAAACATAAAAAATACAAATTCGTACAAAAAGTAGTTCAAGACGACCAAGTGCACGCCATGACCATACACTAACAACACATATGAAGAATCCAATAGGGGGACATATTAAAGAGATCACAGCAGCAAAGAATGTAATTGTGACCCAAAAGAAAGCGAAAAATGTGATCAAAGGAGAAACTATAAGAAAATAAAAACAGCTAGTCCATGAATTTAGATAAGTAAAATGATTTCCGTTATAATCATTGAATGTGTTGGAAGTGTTGTTGTCGGTGGTGAGAATTATGATAATTTTGTGGGGATTGATTTTCTAATTGATATGGTGAATATTGTATTTTTTAACTTCACCTTTTTGGTGATTACTTGAATGAACGGTAGGCGAGTAGAAGCTGAAGAATTCATATGGATTGTATGGTGGCGGAGGAACTTCTCGAATTTCGACGACAATTTTTTATCTCGCCTTATGCAAGCGATATGATAAAAATGATCAAATATTTCTTTAACGTATAATTTGATGATAAAATTTTCTACTGCAGTATTTACAAACACATTTATTATTTTTTTGAGAAAACGTTTGTCATTCAAGGCGGGAATTGTATTTTCTACTATTACTACTGCTATTGGAAACTAAAAACATGAAAAAAAAATTGGAGACAATGCATGAATAAAGTTTTTAAACAAATGGACTTAAATATCTCTTTGTACAAAAGAATTAGATCCAGGTTGTTATGATTTATTTTGTTACTAATTAAAGAATATTAAAAAAAAACTGCAAAAAAAAACATAAATAATATAATAATTTAATTTTGTCTTAATTTTTAAATAGAATAAAAATATTCAGCAGCTTAAAAATGTACCATTCCATATACATTCCTTCATTATGCTAATTATATAAGTTTGACTAATGGTATTGAAAACAAAAAAAAAATGTAGAATTTTGGAAAAAAAAAAAAGTAGTGCCATTAAACAACTTTTTCATGAGTTGAAATGAGAATTTTTATTTTTTATTTGAAGGGATATAAATGCGGCCGGCAAGAATATATGTAAATTTTTTAGATATATTTATGACAAAACCAGTCATACTGGTTGTCCACTGAATTATAGTAGGGTCGAAGGGTGAATAACCTCTGAAGGTATGATGATCCAAGGTAAACTCTAAAATATAATCTTTAAAACAATCTTTTAAAACAAAACATAATGAAAATCGTTTAAGTAAGTTTTGCCGAAATATTAACAATGCTATTGTTAATATTTCCTTTTTTGAATTCGCACCAACTATAGTTTCAGGACGAATTCCTATAGTAGGCGTCGATCATTTCTACCAGCACTATAATAGCTTCTCACCAGCATTTACAGAAATGATCTGCATGCCTTTTTTTTTTTGTAATATGTTTACCTTAATATTTATTATTTAATCACTAGATCATTTTAGAGGATTCGGGAATATTGCTATTGATGGAGTAATAAATGTTAAATTATTTCTTACAGATTAAAGTTTCAATCTGTAGAGGTAGAAGTATCCATTTTTGCTTAAAGATGTTTCATTCTTTCCAAAATTCGTCATTCCTATTGGTATGCTTTTTATTTTCCGAGATATTATTTTTCACTCTTATTATCATTTCCTTTGCAAGAAATCTAAAAATTAAAAGCAAAGAAAGCATTATTAATATTATCATTATCATTAATTAAAGATCTTTTTCATTAGATTTTGTTTAATTAATTTTCCTTGTAATTCTTATTGTATATAATTATTGCCTCTTGATCCCAAAAATGGTATACCAATATTGATGTTAATTTCCAATTATAGAATATTGTTTTTTTCATTTAAATTAAATAAAAGTGATAGATAATGCTATTATACATATATATGCCTTCTTTTATTAGAGATTTTTTGTAGCATGACACCATGTGGTTTAAATGACAAAATGAAATTCTATAAACATCAATTTGCAATGTTTGTAAAGTTACAATTGCATGTGAACTTGATTATAAGAGGTTTAAAAGAATAAGGTTTGGTTTTAAAAAAAAATCGGAAGTGATTATCATCCTTAAATATTCTAATTTGTTATAATCACCAGTGATGATGAACTTTAATGAATATTAAGTGGTTATTTTGTTTTTGATAATCTGAAGTAAATTTAGATCATAACTACTATTTGTTATTGCTGATTTTGTTATTATTTCTAAATTTATTGCCTCAAGATATCATTCATCATTAATAACAAAAAAATTTTCAAAAAAACGAGCAGGCTTATTCTCATGTTATCGCTCGAGTGGAAATTGACAATTTATATTGAAATTGTACAGTATAAACGATACTGTAACAAAAATATAGTTTAAAGATTAACAATTAAGATTAACATTTTAAGATTAACAATTAGATAAACGCCTGCATATTATAAACAATATAAATACAAGCATTATTCATTTCAAACTTTAACTTTTATTAAAGGATAAAATGTCAAATCCTCAATATCATCACGAAAAGCCAGTGCTTTATTCGTATTTTAGATCATCATGCGCTTGGCGTGTTCGTACTGTTTTAAATTGGAAAGGAATCGATTATGAAATTAAACCTGTGAATTTAGTAAAAGAAGAACAGGTTTGAAATAAAAATAAATATATAAATATCTATTATATTATAAACATAAGTATATGCGAGAGAGAGGGGTTTATAAAAAAAATTCTCGAAAAATATTTAATTGAATATTATAAAAATATCAGAAAGCGCCAGAATACTCTAAACTTAATCCACTTAAAGAAGTACCAACTTTAATAATTGATGGATTAGTATTAACTCAATCACTTGCAATAATTGAGTATCTTGAAGAGACTCGTCCCGAAAAACCAGTGTTACCTAAAGAACCTGGGAAAAGAGCTTTAGTAAAAAATTTATTTTTATTTTTATTTTTTATTTTTTATTTTTATTTTTATTTTTTATTTTTATTTTTATTTTTATTTTTTTTATTTTTTTATTTTTATTTTTAATTAAAAGAGATTATTATTATTTTTATTTTTTTTTTTTGTTTACTATAATTAATAATAATGTGACGATAATAATAGGTAAGATCACTTGTTCTCGCAATTGCTAGTGATACTCAACCAGTCACCAATTTACGAATTTTAAATTATCTTGGTGACGATCGCAAGGAAGAATGGACCAAATATTGGATGTCTTATATTTTTGAAGGTATAGTAAATAAATCACTAGATATTCAATACGTTCTTTAAATTAAAAATGATTTTAAATATATAAATATATTTACAAGGAATTGAAAAGCAACTTAAAGAAGTAGCGGATGATTATTGTGTTGGGAATGAAGTTACTCTTGCTGATATTTGTCTTGTACCACAAGTTTTTAATGCTAACAGGTATTTTTTTTTTTATTCTTATTATTTTTGTTTCTTTCCTCTGAATTAAACAAATTAATTAAATTAATTTTATATTATATGATTCAGATTCAAAGTCGATTTAACTCCATTTCCAATTATTCAACGTATATCTGATAAATTACTTGAATTAGAAGCATTTAAAAAAGCCCATCCGTTTCGGCAAATTGATTGTCCTAGCGAGCTCAAATCAAAAAATAACATCACATAAAACCTTTATCTCTTTAGAAATGGTTGTTTTTATCAACCAATCAAATGATTTTTGTGATTTTTTTTTGTGCAAATGATATAGATCTCGGTAATCGTCCGTGATGATAATTTAAAAAAATGTTTTCAATAAATCGTTTTTCCCAGGGAACCACAAGTTCTCTGAAATTTAAATGTCCCAATTTTGGTTTCCGATTTTTTATTCATAAAATTTCTCATTTGCATCCCATCATCGTTTCTACAAACATTAAATTCTCATTAATTTATGATTTAAAAAACTTTTCGAATAATGATGTTACGCATGTGAATAATAATACTATTAAATATGGAATAATTAATTTTAAACGTGGAATGAATAATAAAATTATTGATTATGAATCTACTGAAATTGTCGATAAAGAAAATAATCAAAATACTGAAATTATTGAAGAAGAAGAAATTATTGAAGAAGAAATTTTCGATGAAGAAATTATCAATGAATCAAAAATAAAAGAAGCGGATGCTATTTTTGAAAGAAATGCAGAGTATTACATCGAGAATTACGCCAAAATGACTAACTTTGAATTGTTAGAGGGTAAAGATTTTTGATAAAATGTTTACTGTGATATCTATATTATATAAATATGTTATATAAATATATATAAAATATATATAATGTATATCAAATATATTTATATCTATACCTTTAGACTTTCCAACGTGGCTCACTGGAATAGGTCTAAAATTAATAGCACCAAATTTCAAAGATAAAGATTGGCGAGAGATTATTCAATTAAATGAAGCAGACTTGAATCATATAGGTATTCGTCACAAAAATATTAGGGAAAGATTAATTAAACATTTTGCTAAAGTCCAAAGAGATTTAGTAAGTATATTAATTGTATTCATATTTATCAAGATATTTTTTTAATCAAATCAATCAAAAATACATTTATTAATTTTAATTTTCATATGAAGAACAGGAGGTTGAGAAAGGAATCACTTTACCACCTAAACCAAAAGAGCTTATTGGATATTCGAAATTTCATTATAAAATAAAAAAAGGTATGAAAAATTGTTTTGAATTGTTTTTATTTATTTATTTTTTTTTTTTTTTTGAATGTTTTCTAAAATAGTTGACTCTAGATATTGAAGCCAGGCTTCATATGATTGATGATGGTTGTGGAAACTATTACCCATATTTACAGGGTTTAAAATGGGATGATCTTTTATTCTTGGATGATGAAAAATTAGAAAATATGGGCATTAGAAATCCGAAAATTAGAAAGATATTAAGTAATTATTTTGCATCCCAAAGAACAATACCGGTAAATAATATTTTATGTTAAATTCTTTTATTTTAAATTTATTATTATTTAAATTTATATAACTTTATTTAATTTATATAACTTTATTTAATTTATTTAACTTTAAATAACTTTATATAACTTTAAATAACTTTATATAACTTTAAATAACTTTATATAACTTTAAATAACTTTATATAACTTTATAAACTTTATTTAAATTTGTTTAACTTCATTTAAATTTAGTCAATAGATAAAAAGGCACTAAGTATATTTAAGAATAGACTTGCTTATTACAGATCACATTACGAAAAGCGAACTGATTTTAAATTGTTGAAAAGTATTTTAAAAATAGTTACTTAATTTTAAATAATTTTATTTATTTATAATTTTAATAAATTATTAATACAAATAATTAATAATATAATCAACACAACAATATAATTGATTATGTAATTAATAGATTTTCCAGCTTGGCTTGATGGCTTAGGATTAAAAATATTAGCACCAAGATTCAAAGGAAAAACGTGGCAAGAAATTATTGAAATGAATATGGATGATTTAAACGAATTAGGAATTTATAGTATGGAACTTAAGAAAAGATTAATTAAACATTTTAATTTGGTAAAAAAAAGCATGGCAAGTATTTACATTATTTACATTATTTATATTTTTCATATGAAAATAATTATAAAATAATCAAATATTTGAAATATTTGTAAGATATTTAATAACTTTTTATTTAAATTCTTATTATTATCATCATAATTATTATTATTATTGGTTTTATTTTTATTTTTCAAGAATGAAGATTCTCAAGAACAAATACCTGAAATGCAAGAAAATTATTCTTATAAAGATAAAGATTTACCAATTGATCGTGAACTATTACAAGGTGATTTGAATATTTTCTTTCCTTTTGCACCATACGTTATAATTAATAACCATTTTTTTTTAAAAAAAAACTATTTATTTTTTCTTTCAGATTTAACTTGTTGGTTTCACTCTTTTAAAGATGGACTTGGAAATTATTCACCATTTTTCAAAAATAAAAAATGGAATCAAGTTATAAATATGACAAATAAAGATTTAGAATTGATGGGTCTTAGTAGAAAAATTGTAAGAAACGCATTCATTATGGGATTTAAGTATTATAAAAATGCACTGGTAATTAATAAATTATTTAAATATTTTTTTAATTTTGATTTCACTTTTAAATTTTTGATTTAATAATAGGCATTAATATCAAATTCTATATTATTATATAGATAATAAACTATGAAGCAGATAAACTTTATGAACAAGTTAAAAATTATCATAAAGAAAATTATATTGAAAAAACTAATTTTGAATTATTAAACGGTACCTTTATTGATATCATATTATATTCAGATCATTTCATTTATTCAATTTATTCATCAAAAAAAAAAAAAAAAAAATCCATTTCATTATTATTAGACTTCCCATTATGGCTTGAAGGTGCAGGATTGAAACCTTTAGTTTCACGTTTTGAGGGTATGCCATTACAAGATATTATAGAATTCAATGAACAAGATTTAGAAAATTTAGGTATATATAATAAAAATCTTAGGAAAAGATTAATTTATCATTTTCAAAAGGTTCAAAGAGATTTGGTAAGTATTAATAAACAATGTTAATATTTATTATTAAAAATTTGTATTGACAAATGGGATGTAACTATTGGTAATTAGGCTTCTCTAAAGGGACTTTTCATGAAGCCTCCTAAAATTCAAAAAAAAGATAAATACGACCAAATTGATGACCTCAAAAATTTTAGGCTCGATTATGAAATAATGAATGGTAAGATAAATTTTGAATTGTTTGTTAAATTCATCGATACATAGGTATAGATAAATTAATTTTTATCTTTATTAGATTTACCTTGTTGGTTCAATGCAATTCATGATCAACTTGGGAATTATTGGGTATATTTTCAAGGTAAAAAATGGCAAGAGATTATAGATATGGAAAATGAAGATTTAGAATCTTTGGGAATTAGATCACCTGAAATAAGACAAAAATTTATGAGAGGGTTTAAGAATTATAAGCGAGCCATTGTATGAATTTTACTTTTAATTCTGTTATTCATTCATAATTTAAAAGATTATATTAATTTAATTTAATTACATTATTATTTATTTTTACTTAAATAGGCGTCAGAAAAAGGCATATTAATAGATGTTAGTTTAGCAACTCTACAAAATATCGACACGATGGCTGATGTAAATTAATTTTTTAGTATTAATTAATTTACTTAATTAGATTTTCATTTGTATATCATAAATTATTTAAATCACGTGTTAAAGAAAAGAATTAAACTTCTAATTTGGATCCTTTTTAATAACTTTTTTTGGATTTTTAAATAATGCAATATAATGAAATTTGAATTGACGAACTAAAAAGAACTATTTATTCTTTATAAAACTCGGATATTAAAAATTATTTTAAATTGAATTTTGAAAATCAAGTGTTAATAAAAGTTATAATTTATTTATTTATTTTCTTTTAATAGTTCGCACAGAAATAATGTTATACATTCTATATGGAAATTTTTATTTAAATATATTTTTGGAATGTTATATATATAATGATAAATTCAATATGGAAATTTTTTATTTAAATATACTTTGACGAAATTTTGTTAAAGAGTTATAAATATTCTTTAAATTACTTTGAATTTTAGGAAATAGTCAATTTTTGTTATTAAAATTTCTTGATTTTTTTTTTTACTCTTCAAATATGGATCAAGAAGAAACTATTATCATTAAAGCGAGATGTAATGTTGATGAAGGACAAGTGGCTCGTAAAATTGTTATTGATAAAAACATTAAGCTGGAAGAATTAGAATACAAGGTTAACTTTATAAACTTTATAATTATTGTTATTTTTCATGTAAATAAAGTATCGAACATTTTTAGAAAAAAACATTTAATTTCATAATTAAATTAACACTTTAAAATAAATAGTTACGTGAACGTTTTGACGTTAGCTATGACAAGAGAGTAGAGCTTTATTATTTAGACGAACAAGATCATATTGCGGTTACTTTTGAAGATGAATTAGCTTTGGCAATGGAATCTTCAAAGGTACCAATATTTGAATTGGTTGTCAAACAAAAGGTAATTAAATATATTTATTTTTTTTTTTTAATTTTATTATTATTTTTATCAATAATAATAATTTATTTTATTTTATTATTAAAAAAAGGCTATTGATGGTTTCTATACTTACCCAAAAGTTTCCAAAGGAAAACCTGGCGATGTTTTTGAAGTTCTAGTCGAAAGTCAATGGCTTACCATTACTAATGCCACAAGGGATGATACTAAAGCTTGGGGAACTTTTATTTACACTGATGATTCTGATGTTGTCAAAGGTTGTTTTTTTTATAATTACATTACATTCAATTATATTTATTTTTTGTTTTAACCTGAAAATATATATTTTTGTTATTATTCTAAAATAAATTAGCTTTGGCTCATACGGAAAAGGTTGAATTAACTGATATACCTCCAGAATACAATGTTATTGCCACTGTACGTTTCTTACCTGGTTGCCTTAAATATTATGGATCAAGTTGTCAAGGAATAACCACTATGAGTTTTGGTCCTTATATATCAAGTTTTATTATTGAAGAAGTTAGAGTTATCGCCGCTCCATCCTATAATGAAAAATCTTATTCGTCTTGATTTTTTTTTTTTTCTTTATTTGGTCAAAAATTTAATTTAATTATTTATTTATTAATCGTTACAAAAGTACTACATATTAGCAATGTTAATTTAGTTAAATCATCGATAATTATTATAGAAAATTTTACAAATAATTCAAATAATTCAAATTTGTCTAATTAATTCTTCCATAGACATTGTATCTCATTAGGATGACTATGTAATTTCAAAGTAAAACTTTAAAGGAGCTAATGTGTTAAAGTTCTGTCAACTGAACAAAAAAATGAAAATAAACATTGCTAGATTTCATTATTAAATTATAAATAGAATACAGAACAGACTGAATCTTTTTCCAAATTAGTGGTTTTTTTAATAGTAAATTTGTGTTCGTTGTGTTCAAAACACTTGCCCATTATATTCTTTTTTGGCAAGATTTTTTTTTTATCGAAAAAGGAAAAACATTGGGTCTGTTTTTAAAATAATCTTTAATCTTTAATCGTAATCGTAATGATAATGGTAATGGTGATGAGTATTGATTTCTGTCACCGATACCGTTACCATTACCATTACGATTACGATTAAAGACCGCCCGCCCTCCCCCTAAGAACAAATGTCCTTTATATAAAAAAATAAAAGAGGATCATGTGTTTGAATTTTTTGTTTTATCCAGCTCCTTTATCCATAAGCCATATGAGCCATATGAACGAAAAAATGAATTCGAAAATAAATAAAAAAAAAAAATAATTAATTCTTTTTTTTTTGATAAAAAAAAATTAATTTTCATTTATTTGTTTATTTTTTGAATCCAATTTTTGGCTCCTTTATCGGTAAATCATATGAGAGAACGATGAACGGAAAAATGGATTCGAAAATAAATAAACAAAAAAAAACAATTCTTTTTTTTTTTTTTGATAAAAAAAAACGGCATTGCTAAATTACACCAGTGTTTAACACCAGTGATTATTAACCAATAAAATAAATGCGTGATTTACACATGATTTAATATAATATAGTAAACACATGATTCACTGATTTAATGTATTATTGTAGAGAAAACTTAACCTGAGCCCCAGGGTTTAGATTGTTTATCCTAGACCCTAGAGGTTTAGGTTATTAGATCTGGACCTCTTTCCTAATTCAGAAATACTAAAATTAGAATTTTTAGTTTCCATATTACAT
>CAJVPK010000754.1:0-22389 GCA_910592015.1 Diversispora eburnea | reverse complement strand
AAAGTAATTATTAAATTGTTACTATTTGTTACATGAACTAATATTAAATTCTAAATATTATTTTAAGGGTTATTATAGGCTATTACAGGTGTTTTTAATATTATTTTATCATTATATTTTCATTCTGTAACAACGGCTATTATATCTAGGATATATGGGAGTAATATGTTGTTCTCTTGTCGCACCACTTCATTATTCGTGAACTCACACAAGTCGATTGTGCAACCTTCTGTTATTAGATATGCTTCTGTAGTATCTAATATAAGCTGTGTATCTTTGACATTTCTAATAATTCTTCACGTAATTTGCTAACTTGTTTACAAAAGCTTTTGAAAATTTGTAAGTGAATTATTCAAAAAATGTCATATTTTATTCTTGCCTTTTTATGTATGGTTATTTTTCTCTGTTATCTCATATGAGATAAAACCCCTTTGTTTGAAAGATCTTAGGTGATTTCTATATACTGGTCAATAGTTCAACACTTTTCCATTACTAGTCCTTAATATGTATAATCCATTTTTCAAAACTTGATAAATGTAAAAGGAGTTGATCCATTTGTTTCAAAACTTGTTGCCATGAACATTTTGTAAATTTGATCAATATTCTAGTACCATATTGTTGTTTCTGTATATCATAATATAGGTTATTTTATCATAGACCCTCTTTTGTCATATTTAAGTATTCTTTATGTTCTTGGACATTTTAATTTTATTTGTCTGCAAATACTCCTACTATCTCACTGATTCTTCTATTAATTAAATTCTTGTACTGTCTTTTGTTAATTTCTGTAACTGGCCACATTACTATATCAAGCTCTATAAGTAATGTGGGTGCTTAACTATAAAGTAGATAAAAAGGTTCATACTTTGTTGTTCTATTTCTAATGATCTGATATGCGAAAAGTGTTGGAGGTATTAATACATCCCAATTGTATGCTATCTCTTGTATACACTTTTCCAGAGTACTATATAAAATCTGGTTATATCACTCTATTAAACTATTACTTTGAAGATAATATATAGATGTAATTCTATAATGAGATTCTATTATCTCTGTTAGATTCACTACTACTTAGCTAATGAATATTGCTCCTTTATCTAAAAGTATTTCTCACAAACATTCGTGATAACTTTATTCAAGAAATTACAAAATTAGTAATAGAGATATTATGGATTGTTAACTGTCTCTCACTAATATTATTGTTGTTACAAAATAATATATTTTAAAGATGTATCAAATTATTGCAAAGTATATCAAAATTATTAAACTTATTGCAAAAATATAATAATAAAAATAAATCACTACTTTGGTGTGTCTTATCTTTGCTGCTAAATTGTTGCGATACATTTTTATCTTTATTATTAAATTTTATTATGAAAATATATACCAAAATATTATTATTATATTATTACAAATCAGGTGAAATATTTTTGTAATTATTTGAAATGTGTCAAAAGAAATCAAAATTTATAAAAATCGCAAAAATAAATCAATCTTTTTTCACATTTTAAATTACCAGTTATTTTATACATTTTGAACTTGTTTCCTTTTATCCCTTTGTTGTCATGTCTAAACACGCCTTTTCTATTTTTAAATATAACACATAAGGATAAAGAATAATATACTAGGATGGAATACTTTACACAAAGATGAATAATCTGTTATCTAGATAGTAACACACTTATTCTGGTAATACTGTCATTTTACTATCATCTCTCATGACATCTACAACATTTCAAAATCCCATACACATCTCATGTGAAATTTGTGCACCCTCATTATTTTGCAATATTACAACACAAAATATAAGTTTATTAAAATATAATATAAAATTTTCAAAAGTGAAATATCAAAGAAAGTTTATTTTTCTATTCAATATTTATTAAAGTATTTTGAATTACTCTGAATTATTTCTAATTATTAATTAATTTCTGATTGACTTGTAACTGTTATTAACTGACTCTTCCTAACTTATTTACTTCCAATACCAGTTGTATTTATACTTTTCTATAATAATTTGCCTGCATATTGTCACCACTGTACAGAGTATTTCAAACAATTTCTCAAATCAGTCTCAAAGTTTGCATTAATCAAACATAATAATACGCTCTATCTGCCAGTAGGTTATAACTAATACAATTGATTTAACTGGCCTATTTCAAAACAGATAATAAATATATAATAAATAATAATAATAATTAAATAATAATAAGTAAGATAAAGTAAAAGAAGTTAACACAGTATCAAACAATATTTAATAATATTCTATATTATTATGACACAAGATATAAGTTTATTAAAATATAAAATATAAAGTTTTTAAAAGTAAAGTATAATTCAGCAACAGAAATATTATCATGTATTAGGATGTTTATTTTTCATTCTTGAAGTAAGTTTACTTTTCTATCTAATAATAATTAAAATATTTTGATATATTCCATAACATTAAGTAATAATTAATTAACTAATAACTATTAATGAATTCTGATCACTACTAAAACTTACACCGACAATGGTCGTATTTATACTTTCTCTTTTGTTTACACTTTATTTTTCTTATCTTTGTACTTCATCCTTCATCCTTGTATAGTTATTTCACATAGAATAACAATTACCTGAATGTTCATCTAGTGACACAAATTATCATCTTCTGTGACATTTCATCTGATTACCAATTTGGATCACCACAATACTACAAGTTTACAATTACAATTCTAAAGCAAGGGTAAGTACCTATACTATTTTGTGAGCCTAATAGCATAATTCTGAGGAAAGGTAAGTTAAGAAAATGTAGAAAGGTAAGTAAATATATTTACTAAAAAAATAATAATAATTAAAAGAAAGAAAAAACCTATTTACACCATTTCATGATCGTCTGTATCATTTCGCGAGCCCAAGAGCACAATTTTGAGGAAAGGTAAGTTAAAAAGATGTAAAAGATAAGTTAAGAAAAGATAGAAAGGTAAGTTAAGAGGTAAAAAAGTAAGGGAATTTATTTTATTAAAAAAATAATAATAATAAAGAAAGAAAAAGTTTATTTATACCATTTCACGATCACCTGTGTTATTTCGCGAACTCAAGAGCACAATTCAGAGGAAAAGTAAGTTAAGAAGAGGCAGAAAGGTAAGTTAAGAAGAGATAGAAAGGTAAGTTAAGAGGTAAAAAAATAAGTGAATTTATTTATTAAAAAAAATAATAATAATAAAGAAAGAAAAAGTTTACCCATGTCTTTTTGTGATTACCTGTGCCATTTTGTGAGCTCAAGAACACAATTCAGAGGAAAGGTAAGTTAAGAAGAGGTAGAAAAGTAAGTTAAGAAGAAATAGAAAGATAAGTTAAGAGGTAGAAAGGTAAGTGAATTATTTTATTAAAAAATAATAATAAAGAAAGAAAAAGTCTACATCATTTTGCGATCGCCTGTACAATTCCTAAGCTTTATTTTTTTAAAAAAAAAAAATTTTTAAAAAAAAAATCTATAGACCTATAACTTTGGGATTTCACAACTATTTTGTTCCCGTTGAAATATTAATTTCAACTAAGGTTACATTAAATTTTGTTTCCCATAATAATTTTGACCCCTGTAAATATTTTCATTTTTTATAATAATTTTGAGGTTAATTTGAATTTCGGAATTCAATTTCAGGATCATTTTAAATTAACAGGGTCAGGTTTTGAATTTTTAATTTTAGGGAACATGTATAGTGTCTAATGTAGAGTTGTGAAAAAAAGTAGAAAAAGATTGGCCAGTTTGAAAAAATTGGCTTCATAATTTGATGGGAAATTAATAAAAGCATGGTAAAATGGCCTTAAATGAACAAAATGTTCAAAATTTGAAGGTGGTGGGAGTTGTACAGTTCCTGCAATTTTGCATCTACCCCTATAAATGTTCCTGGTGTCTTCTTCTTCATTCTCCTCAACATCTGATTTCAGATTGTCTACAAAAACATTGGCAAGTTGTCAAAAGAGATATGTACTCTTTTTCTTTATTGATATATTCTTCTGTAGTTTCATGAGGAGTTGAACTCAAAGACAAAAAACCATTCTAGCTGTAAAGAACATAATTTTTGATGGTACTTTTATAGGGCAGAACTTTTGGATTATTATTTAAAAGAATAAAGAGGAGGAATTATGGGGTGATCAGAAAGGTAGTACACTTTCATAATAGTTTAGACAGTGGGGAAATTAGTTAAGAAAATTTTGAGCAGTTACACAATTACAAATTAAAAAAATTTTAACAGGCAAATTTACCTGCTGGACTGTTTAAGGGATATAAATAAAACATTTGTAGAGCACTCTAAAATGTTGTATTTAGTGTGCTATATGAATGTTAGTACTATTCATAAAATGCTATAGAATGGCATTTGTATAGTGATGTAGAATGTTTTTACTTAATTTCTTATGTTGAAACTATTCTTGACAAGAAACTATGCAAAAAACCATATTATCTCATTAAATAAAAATGATATCCATTACATGATACAACTTGGAAACCTTTAACTAATTTATCAAATGCCATGGATTTGGTTAATAATTTTTGATTCTGTGAATCAACAAGGACATCGATTCTTTTGTAGTTGGGAAGAATATAGTGATTTATTTTTACTAAGTTCTAGAAAGAACTACATATTTTCTTATTTTTGTTTTGTTTTTTTAACATTTATTTTATTTCAGAATAGGTCTATGACCTAAAATATATATATTATTTATATTTATTATGATATAATAGTATTTATAGAAACAAGTATATAAGCATATGTATTTTTATTTAATAAAAAGTAGTCTTGCTCCTTTATTTTTATTTAATTATAAACTTTTGTCTTGTTCTGGATAGTGTCTGTATTTTTATTATATTCTGAATAAAGTATCTATTAATTATCACTTTGGATTAAGCATTTAATTAATCTGAAGTAAGAGGATTCTTACATTGTATCAAGTACATGACAATGAGATTTATGATTTTGATTGCAAATTTGACTAAATAGCTTGTAACTCCTTTTCTATATACTCTATATATATTTTATAACAGTAATTGAAGAAACAGATTCAAGTGCTTCAGAAACTGTTTTTAGTAATCTGGAATTACTTAATCAATTAAATTTTTTATTTCACATGTATAGTGTCTTGATTTAGTAATAGAATAGTAAAATGGAAAGTTAATAACATGGGCAACATAAAATTAAAGGAATTATAACTGATAGTTTTGAATGCCATATAATGATCTATCAAATTTATTGATTAGAATTTTAAATTTATATGGTTTATCACATGACATAATGGTTTAAAAAAAATCCATTTTTTTTCTATTGTGTGAGGTTTCACACTGTATGCCACGCAGAATATCTTTGTTATTTGTTTCAATGATTGTAATATCACAAATGAAACTCGTTATACACTTAATTTAATAAAAAGATTTTATTGATGAATCAATTCATTCTACCATTATTGTTATTAGTTTTTTATATCAACAGCCATTATTATCGTAAATTTCATCAAATCCGCCACCATTATCATTGCAGTTTTTCTGTCATCATTGTGAGCTCATAAACACGATTTTAGAGGAGAATAAAGTAAGTATATCTTTCGTTATTATTGTATCTTTTAAAAAAAAGAAATTAAAATAAAAAATATTTACCAGAATCTACAAACCTGAATATACTGTATTCTATTTCGAATCCCAAACCTTCCATGATTCCAAGGGAAGTAGAGATAGGTTATAACTTTATTTATTTATTTTAAAATAAAAAAAAAAATAAAAAACATTTATTGAACCTATTATTATTTTTATCATTCCATCATTATCATCAATATCTTTATCATTTCCATCAATGCTACCAATATCTTCATTGTTTCCATTTTTGTCATCATTATAATATATTTGCCATTTTTATGGTCATCACCTATGGGATTATTTTAATCAAACTATCTTTTTTCAAGATCTAATTTCATTTAAAATTTGTTAATTTCTGATTTGCTGGTTTGAACGAACATTATTACACACAAAGAAATCAAAATGGCAATTTCGGGTTCTTCTTGCTAAACAGAATTATTTTGCTATAAATCAAATACATAAACATTTTCTTTCTCAAAAAAAAAACATAATTTTATTATTATTCTTAACATTTTATTAATTCATTTCAAATTAATTATATTGTTTGTTATTGGATCACTAGTAAATTCTGCAATGTCAACAATTTAGACAAGTATAAAATTTTAACATTCAAGAAATCTATTTACCAAAAAATAAGTTTTATAATGCCATAATCTTTTAAATTTACAGAATATTTAACCAATATTTTTAACAACTACTTTATCATATATTATTTATTATTTCATTTAATCTCGCGTTGACATAACTATTCCCATTTTCTTTTGCTTTATCTAGCCAGTAGATAGCATTTACAATATCTATTTTTGTTCTGAGACCTTCATAAAAACATCTTGCAACCTCGTTTTGACCATGACTAAAGTTAGATTCGGCAGCTTTCTTATACCATTCAAATGCTTTCACTTGATTCTCATTAACCCCATAACCATTTTGATAAAAATATCCTAAATAATATTGAGCTTTAGTATCTCCTTTTTCAGCTGCCTTTAAAAACAATTTAAATGCTTTTTGACAATCACCGTCAACACCTACACCATGGTCATAACAATATCCAACAGTCCATATTGAACCAACATTTCCAGCAAGAGCAGATTTCATATACCACTGAAATCCTTTAACTCTCTCTCTCTCTTGTTCAAAGCGAGAGCAAGAGAAAGAGTCAACATTTGGTGATCCAATTCTATCTATATAACACTCACCAACTCTATTTTGTGCTACAAGAATTCCTTTCTCTGCAGATTTTAAGTATAATTCAAATACTTTTTCTTCATTTTTCTCAATTCCAAATCCATACCTATAACAATCTGCTACTTCAGTTGATGTTACAATAAAGGACCCTTCATTAGCAAGTTTAGAATAAATCTGATATGCATTATTTACATCCTTTTCAATGCCTGTGCCATTATAAAACATATCTGCAAGAATCATGGTTCCAATTTCTTTGTTGATATTGCTTAGTTTCCTTAAAAATGAGGGATTAGAAAATGAGGTATCAATTATTTCATTAGCAGCTATACTAAAGAATTTAAATGCCATTTGGTAATCAGTAACAGTCCCAATACCATTCATGTAAAAAAATCCTGTCATACTAGTGAACCAAAAGTTCGAAGGATGGCTAATCATTCTAATCATTTCATATAGAACTTTAGCTTAATTCTTTTTATGCTTTTTGATATAATTTTTCATCATAATTGGTTGCACATCAGCAAACTGGTTTTTAATGACATCAGAAAAAAATTCAAATAAATGCTTAATAAAAACTTCAACTTCAGCTGACTTGCCAACAAAGGGGGGAACTTTTAGTTCGTCATTTTGTCTAATAAAGAGAATTTTATATTTAATCAATATTTTATTGGATCAAAAGCATGTACATACAATGTAAATGTAAAAAAAATGACATTTACATATTTAGCTTTTCCAATCTGATGGAAGTTTTATTTCCAAAACTTGAATCGTCAATGATGATTTTGGAAAGATTTTTAATCACTTGAAAAATGTCAGGTCGTGAATTTACATCGTGTTTCCAGCAATCTGTAAACAGAATAGATTTAATTTATATAATTTCATAATGTAAAAAATTATTATAAATTTATACCAGTATATATTTCTTTGTATTTAGGAGGTGTTCCAGGTATAACCATTTCTCTTTTTCTTTTTAAAATTTTATTTAAATCAACATTTGACAAAAGTTCCATTTCGAAAGGAGGATTGCCACTGGAAATTTCCCATAGAATAATTCCCAAATTGAAAATATCTGAACTCTTATTTTTACCAATTGTGTTAATTCCTAAATATTGAGGGTCAATATTTTGAATTGGGCCAAGAGTATTTGTAAGGAGTCTTAAAGATTCAGGCAAAATTTTCGTCAATCCAAAAATATTAAATTTAATGATTTCATCATGAATAAGAATATTTTCAGAATTCTAATTAAATTATAAAATAAAAGAAATTAAAAAATAATTCATTTGTGTGATTCATTTTTACAACCGAAAAATATTTACTAATCTTCCAAGAATACTATCATTCGAATGTAGGAACATCAAAAGATTGGCAATTTGTTTTGCAATATTTAATTTTGCACTCCAATTCAGTTTTTGGAAATATGTTTTTAAATATTGACGAAGAGAGCCATTATTAGCGTATTCAAGAATAATCATATAATTATCGATATTCTCTATAAAAATCAAATAAATTAATGAATTATAATTGTTTATAATCAGTAAGTAAAGAAATTTAAATAATTTTATACTTCCTTGTTTAGTAATTCCATAGAATCTAAGAATGCTATCATGGATTTCCAATTTTTGACTTCTTTTAATCTTTTTCAATTAAAAATAATTAAAAACAATTAAAATAATAAAAATATTTAAATAAATAATTGAACTTACTTCATTTAATAAATTGTTCAGCGTATATTTATTATTTAAAGAAATACATTTAAGAACAACAATTTTTTGAGAAGTTTTAAAAGTGGCTTTATAGACATTTCCACTGATTAATTTTACATCTTTAAATTCAGAATATCGATAGAATAGGATATTTTCTTTTTGAAGAGTATCTTCAATAATCAAGTTGTCCATCCAGACTTTTTCGCTTGTGTTTTCTTGGAACATGAATAAATGGAAATCGTCAATAATAGACTGTTGTATTAAATTAAATTGGTGAGCTGAATTTCCTTGTGTCACAATTAGTAATCGAAATTTTTATGTTCTAAATTTCCTTGTGTCACAATTAAATAATCAACTGTTTATTTATAATTTTCTATATTGTATTATTAACATGACGATCTTATTTTGGAATTATTCAAAGTGAAAATTGCTATTTGTTATAGCATTGTATAAAACATAGTATTTGCAAGCTTTTCAAAAATAAAAATAAAAAAATAAAAATAAAAAAAGAATAAAGAAAAAAATAAAGAAAAAATTCCTTTTTATTTTTATTGTTATGTACAGTACATATCAAAATTTAAGGATTAAAAATAGTATAAAATGAGATTCCTTAAACGGACTTCTTGGAATTTAATATTATACATATCTATCTAATTCTATAATATTTAGTCTATAAAAAGTTAAACATATCTTACTTTCAAACATTTCTAAAATAATATATAAAATATAGTTATAGTATACATGTTAATATGTATGTGTACTGATGCAATTATTCTCCTTTTATTATCAATTCCTTCCGCATGCATTGCATTAGAATCTCTTCTTTATTCAATTATATTTTTGCAAAACCATTCTGTATAAATTCATCGTTGTCGACGAACGATACTACCTTTTTTCAAAAAATGTTGAAATAACTTTCCAACATTCATCGTGTGAAATATTCATAATATTGATCTGTATTTCATCTGAATAGAATAAATTTGTACTAAAGTGAGTGAATGAGAGGTGTACGTAAATGAATAAAGTGTTATTTATCATCATCAATGTCAAAAATTGAAGTTTTAGGTGATAAATAACTTTTTTATAGAAACAATTTTAGTTTATACGAAAATTACAAATAGAAATCGTTTAAACAGAAGAAGAAAATAACTTAAATACAGCGTTAATATCTTTTAACCGTTATTATACTTTTTATCTCTGATTACTAAAAAAGTACATAGCACATGTTCAATATATAATGACATTATAACAAAGTGATATTCCATTTATTTATTTATGAAGATATTTTTAAAAATAAATAAATGCCCAGACGACATGCTATGTCCTATGGCAATCAGTTGATATTATATTCACTCACTGGTAAAAAGTATGCCAATTTTAAAATAAATTATCTTAGTTACTCTATATAAAAATTATTTATTAAATTATTCGTCATTTGTATATATATTAGTATGTTTCTTATTCCTGTGTAGTTCTACAAACTGAATTTTCTCTCATTTCTTCATTGCTATTAGGTGAATTTCTATCTAAATAATAAATTTTTCATCTGTAATTATATATTTATTATAATTTATAAAAATATTACATATTATACTAACTTTTTTTCAATTTTATTAATATCGCGTTGACCAAAATTTTCATTATTGATTCCATTATTTAATTCGGCCATCAATTCACAAAGCCAAATATATCGTTGCAAAAATACCTTTTATATCTCTCTAATATACTATTACTATCGTCAGTTAGTTGATTATCTTATCTATTTTCTCATTTTCTCTTGTCTATCTAAGAAATTCATTTTTCTGAAACGTTTTGAGTTGTAAGGTTTGCTCCATTTGAGTAAGTATATTCTAGTTGGCATTCTGTCCATATTTCTTTTGATGTCTTTTTCTTGCTCACTTGTAATATGTAAGGTGGGAAATGGCAACCTTCTTTTTGTTTATAAGGAGGCATAATTGAGTATATTATAGGGTTCCGCAAAGTCAGATCATATCGGATTTTATCCCCCTTCCCTCATTTAATAATTTTAATGACATCCGAATGTTTTTTTATGAATCTAGAACATTCAAAAAATACTCAAATATTTATAAATCTTCATCAAATATTCGATTATTTTAATTATTTTTAGAAATTTGAATTAAAAAAAATTTTTGTCACACTTTTCCTCACTCCTCTCTCCCTCTCACTCTCTCTCCTTCCTTTTCCGTTCCCTCTCTAGAATCCGTGGGATCTATTTATTTAGAATTTTACCACCCAATTCTGAACAGATTTATTTTTGTAGTTGATCAGATCGGATCAATTAGATTCGAACCTTTTTGCAGAACCGTAGTATATGACTTGGATATAAATATTTGTAAAAAAAAAAAAGAAATGATTAAAAATAATTATGAAATAAATAAAAAAACTATTAAGATATAATTATATAATTAAACTATTATTATTTTTTTAAAAAAAAGTCGATTTAATCTACTCTAAAATATGTATTTCTGATTTTCCAACTAGCACTAAAGACTTATCATTTATTTTCCCGAGCACAAATGGAAGGATGAAAAAATAAAATGTAAATAATTGATTTTAACTTTTACATTTCCATTTATTTATTTTTCATTACTTACTCTCTTCTTCCTTCATTTATTCTCCTTTCTTTATTCTTTTATACAATCTTTATATAAACATTACTAATAAGTAAATTTATTAAAATACTTGGACAATAATTTATGCCTAAAAAATGAAAATAAAAACAATTATTGAGTTGGCAAACAAGTAACAACTGGATCCATCTCACCAAAAGTGTTCCAAGATTTATTTGAATTATATTAACTGTATAAAGGAATTTTCTAATATAAAATTAATTCTTAGGAGATCTCAAAGAAAATTAATAAAGTAATATTAAATATTTTATCTTCATACCTGATAGAGTATCTCTGTTGTATTATCATCAACATATATTTATGATTTATTTTATAATTTATAATTCATTTTAATTATTCATAATTGATTTTTAATTGTATCTAATTTTATGTTATCAAATGGAATAATTGATAATATCACCCAAATGTTTTTCTTATACCATGACTGATAGTATGATGACTCCTCATAATATTAAAACTATTATTAATGGCAAGGATATCATCAAGCTATTCACCTGAGAAGAGGTACTGATCTTTATTTCTTTTTATATTCAATAAATATGGGAGGAATAACTCATATTAAAATTTAATTAGTTATTTAATGTTGATAGAATAGCTAGTTATCAAACTCCCAATAGGGAATGATTAATAAAGATCATTTATTGAGGAAAGCCACTCTAGAGGTTGTTTCGGGACTTAGTAAGATTATCTGCAACATCAGTAAATAAACTAAATTTTAAAATCATACTATGGATGTTGTGCTGAACTTATAATTAAAATTGGGAGTTTGTAAGCAATTGAGGAACAATAAAAAAAAAACCAATATTCTAGAATTACAAATTCATCAATAAGAGCTCAATTTTCATTTTATATTGAAATAAATATAATTCTTATTAAATAGAGCAACATAATATTCACGAGAGAACAAAGAAAATAAGGTGTGGACAACACAATTTGGATATGTCATTTCCAAAATATGGTAAATAGTGGTGATAACACTTAAGAAACTCCTAACTTCACAAGATACCTAAACCAAAATGTAGAATCTACAGACAAATTCAGAAGTACCTACAGCGTTCGTTTTCAAGATTCTAATAGCAAGAAACCACCGAATTATGGACACGACAACTCAAAATAGTTAGTTTGTAATCATTAAATATAAATATTATAAATAACGAAATTAAAAATATGATAGAATATTTTATCTAAATACATCTTTACGATTATTATATTGATGACATCGAGTTATTAGCATATTATATTATCTCTTAGATATTGAATATTTTTAACAAGATGGGGTTGGAATTGTTACTGATAACATTTAATGATAAATATAACAGAATTTCTTATTTAATTGTATATAAAAAATTTGTACAAATGCCTATCTTCAAGAGCTAGAGCTAATTGGGACACGGAATAATCCGAATTATATTCCTATTTGGAAGCTTACCTGTTGTTTGCAGCACATTCGCATAAAATTTTTAGGATATATCCTATTTGCTTTTTGATCACGATACATCCTTATTACTATTTATGCATGCAGAATAGGACCTTAAATAAATAGGCGTCGATCTGCGTGGACAAAAGTAAACTGGATATATCCTAGAAAATCATGCGAATGTGGTTAGAAATTTCGGTGTGACTTACGATACACATATTAATTAGTGCAACTAAACAATAACCATTCCATTAATCATGTCCCAAGAAAAGACAAACGAAAAAAAATGGGAAGCTTGGATGAACAATTTGATTATTGAAGATACTCTTCAAAAAGAAAATATCTCATTTTATCAATTTTCTGAATTTGAAAATGTAAAATTAATTAGTGGAGATGTTTATAAAGCCACTTTTAAAACTTTGGGAAAAAAAACTGTCGCTCTTAAACGCATTTCTTTAAATGATAAATTTATGCTTGACAATTTAATAAATGAAGTAGGTCAAATTTGATTCTTTTTATTCTATTAGTTGAACATTTTTATTAATCATTATTATTATTAATTGAAAAAGATAAAAAGACATCGAAAATTGGAAATTCATGATAGTATTCTTAGATTCTATGGAATTACTAAGCGAGGTAACATAAAGATATTTAAATTTCCACACTTATAAACAATCATTATTCATTTATTTATGGATTGATTTATATAGAGAATACCGATGATTTTATGATTATTCTTGAATATGTTAATAACTATTCTCTTCTCCAATATTTAAATACCAATTTCCAAAAACTGGATTGGAACGTAAAACTAAGTCTTGCAAAACAAATTGCCAATCTTTTGATGTTTCTACATTCGAATGACATTATTCATGGGAAATTAGTAAATATTTTTCTGTTATAAAAATGAATTAAACAAATGAATCATTTTTAATTTTTTTTTATTTTATAATTTAATTAGAATTCTGAAAATATTCTTATTCATAATGGGATCATTAAATTTAATATTTTTGGATTAACGAAGTTTATGACTGAATCTTTAAATTTTCTTACAAGTACTCTCGGCCCAATTCAATATATTGACCCTAAATATTTGGAAATTGGTAAAAATAAGAGTTCAGATATTTTCAGTTTGGGAATTATTCTATGGGAAATTTCTAGCGGTTATCCTCCTTTCGAAATGGAATCTTTTTCAAATGTTGATCTGTTAAATAATATTGTAAAAGGAAAAAGAGAATTGGTAATACCTGGAATACATCCTAAATACAAAGAAATATATACTGGTAAAAAATTTATAACAATTTATTAAAATTATTTATATTTATTACATAATAAAATTTTATAAATCAAATCTATTTACCAGATTGTTGGAAACACAATGAAAATTTGCGACCAGACATTTCCCAAGTAGTTAAAAATCTTTCAGAAATCAATATTGTCGAAACAAGTTTTAAAGATGAAACTCCTCAATCACAACCTCACAATGATGCGGGTGAAATCATTTCCGTTAAATTGGAAAATCTAAATAAGTAAGTCACATTTTTCTCATTGTTTTATATGTTGGTGAATTCTAGAAAATATTTATTAATTATAAATTCCCTTTATTAAGACAAAATAAGGAACTGAAAGTTCATTCAGATTCTCCCTTTACCAATAAGTCAGCAGAAGTTGAAGTTTTTATTAAGGATTTATTTGAAGCTTTTATTGATATTATTAAAAAACAATTTATGGGTGCGCAACCAATAATGGTGAAAAATTATATGAAAGATCATAAAAAGAATCCAGTTAAAGTTCTTTATGAAATGATTAGTCATAAATCACATTTTTGGTTCACTAGCATGATAGGATTTTTTTACATGAGTGGTATTGGAACTGTTACTGATAACCAAATGGCAGTTAAATTCTTTAATATAGCTGCCAATGAAATAATTGATGTCACACCCTCTAATTCTCCATCATTAATGAAATATTACGATATCAACAAAGAATATGGAATCATGTTGCTTGCAGATATGTATTTATATGGCAGAGGGGTTGAAAAAGATGAGAAAAAGGCATATCGGATCTATTCTAAACTTGCTAATAAAGGATGCCTTCTAGCTTTATCTGAAATAGCACATTATTATGAAAATGGATTTGGTGTTAAAAAAAATCTAGAAAAAGCATTTGAATTGTATTTAAATTCTGCAGAAAAAGGAGTTCTTACTGCACAATATAATGTTGGTTGGTGCTATATAAATGGACTTGGAACAATAAAAGATGTAGCTAAAGGATTTCTATGGCTTATGAAATCAGCTCTTTCTGGAAATATTAATGCAATATTTTATATTGGGTATTGTTATAACAAGGGTATAGGTGTGGATAAAGATTATCAAAAAGCATTTAAATTGTTTTTAAAGGCGGCTGAAAAAGGTGATCCCTTATCTCAATATAATGTAGGAACATGTTATGACTATAGGTATGGGGTTAATATGGATCGGGTGAAAGCATTTGAATGGTATAAGAAAGCTGCAGAATCTGGTGATATTTATGGTCAATACGTAGTCGGAAAAAACTTTTATGAAGAATATGGAACTAAAAAAGATATTATTAATTCTATTTACTGGCTAAAGAAAGCAAAAGAAAATGGTAATAAAGAAGCCATTGAGCTAATAAATGAAATAATAAATAATATAATATAAGGAAAATTCTTTCTAAGCAAGAAGCTTTGTGTTGTTAAAATATTAATTCAATGTTTCTGTAATGTTTGAAAGATTATAACGAAGTTCGTTTAAAAAACCAATAAAATTTTTTAATTTTATAAATAATTTAGGATAATTATAATGTTAAGGATTTTTTCATTGATCTTTATAAGGTAAATAGAACTTTCAATTATCAAGACATGGGATGATTTTTTTTCTTAACAGAAAAAGGTGATTTTTTCAAAATCTAAAAATAGAGGTGTCACGATCTTTGATTTTATCAAGAATTAGAAATTTTCATAAGAAAATTGTTAGAAATTTTTTTTTATTTATGCATCGAAAGATCAATTTTAAATGTTTTATTTAAGCAAATATAACGAAAATTTAATTAAAATACTTTTTTTATGATTCTCAACAAAATTAATAAAAATAAAAATGTGATCCTTCTTGACTTCAATTTTTGTTTTTTTTATTTAATATTATTGGGCGCATAATAAAATGCTATTCAAAACGAGTCATAAATACTCTTTCTAAATTTTAATGCTTCGTGTCCATGAATTGACTATTTTCCAACTCTGACTTAAAAGAAGATATTTTTATTATTTTACTTTTATTATTTTATTATATAATTTTATATTGAAACTTTTTATATGCTTAAATATTATAGTCACTTTTGAAAAATGCTAATAAATTTTCAAAAAAGCCTCACTCTTATTATTGTTGTTGCTGTATTTAATTTTGTTCATATTATCTAGTTTAATAAAAAAATGTCAAATATTTTTTCCATTTAAAAGAGAATAATTTTTATAAAGTTTTGCTAATAAAAATGTTTAGAATGATTTTAGATATCACCTTTTTTTGTTTATTTCGGATTATTCACTGTTATGTATTAAAATGAATTGATATTTTTTGCTAACATCAAGTATGCCATTCCTTCGTTTGATGATGAATTTGTCCACAAATTATCTATTACTTTTCAAATTATAATCTTGTCCATCTCTTTTTTCTTTTAAGAATTAACAATTATTGATAGGTTTATTTGAGGAGGGTATGGAGTTTTTATTGAAATTTCTTATAATCATTTTTATTTTTTTCAATTCTTTCGATCACGATGATTGTGATTATCATGCAAATTATTTAAAAAAATTTTCATATAAAACAAGAGTTCAGGGTTAAGGGTGTTTTTATTTAATTATTAGTCTTTATATTTAATTATTTATAATTTCTTGTCCATAAATTTATTAAAATATAAGGTGTTTTTATTTATTCAGGTTATTGATTTTTGTATCCAGTTAATAATGAATAATTAATAGATTTTTTTTTTTGAGTTTATTTTATAACTTAGTAAATAAAATCTTTTGCAAAATTTATTAATATTTAAATTTTTTTAATATCTCAGCACATTTTTTGTAATATTTTTATAATTGTGATTTCATTTTATTAATTTATATTTTTAATAAATTAGTTACAATTTTTATAGTATAATATATTATTGAATATTTTTGTCTTATCATTAATTGTACCTTTTTTTATTTCATTCTTCACTTAATTTTTCTTTATTAATTTTTTCAATACCACTCATTTGTCTTACTAATAAATGATCATTAATATTGTTATCAACATTACTTTCTAATTCCATAGTTGCTAAATCTTCAATGGTTTTCTTTCTGGGTGATTTTCTTATTGGCCTTGTTTTTTCTATTTTAGAATTTGCAAAAGGTGTTTTTCTTTTTCTTACAGATTTTGCTTTTGGTTCTGAAGGTTGGAGTAAAGAATGACTATCAGATGTATTTTCAGGTAGAGAAGGTGTAAATTGATTATTGGACATACTTTCATGAGGAGGAGAGTTAAAAAATTGTGGAGTTTGTTGTGTAAATGATGCATAATATTTATTTTGTGAAGGAAATTTTTGATAAAGTGTGTGAGCAATCACTTGAGAATTTGTTTGCACATTTTTACTTTCATCTACAGAATTCTTTTTATTTTTGTCAACATGAGAAGATTGAAGTGTTGTAGACAAAATTTCATGTTTTTTCTGAGATTTTAAAAGTTTCATTGATTTCATTTACTTTATTTGGATAAATTTGTTGATTAGTGATATTTGTAGATGCAAAATTAGATTGTGAATCATAATCGATCTCAGTTGCATAAATTACTAATCTTGTAATTGAATTTTCCTCTTCTAAAAAACTATCCAAAATTCCAGAAATCATGTATTGGTGATTTACATGAAATTTTAAATTGATTCACCTTTACAATTTATGAGCATATGCAATCAAGAAGAAATGTAGAACATTATCTGTTCTAGATAAACAACCATACAAAGAAGTCTTCATGCTAATATATTTTATCTCATTTCCTTCAAAAACATCAGTAATAGAAGATTTAATTTGTGGAACTCTATTAATGATTGTGCTTTCACAGACTGCCATAAAAGAAATTGATAGTCTTGTTTTAGGATAATTAATAATTGTCCAAGAACCTGAATTTCTATTTGGATATTTCATTGCTTTATTTACCGTTAACTAATAATAGCATGAATTATTAATTTAATTAAATATATTTACAATAATAGAAAGTTTCAATATATAAAAGTTATTATTTTTTTACATACCACAATACCAGTAGTATCTCCAAAAATAGTATAATAACAAAATTTACCAGATAAAAATACCATATCACCCATACTGAACTCTTCACATTCAGGTTGTCTTGATTCAGAAAATAATTGATAAGTAAAATCTACTGTTTTATTATTAGGTGTTTTGTTTATGACAATTCCAGATACTGAACTGGAAGCAAATGTTTCCTTTTGTGAGCTTACATATGCTACAACTTCAAAACTTGTGGACATGTTATTAAGAAAAGTTAATATACATTTTAAAAAAAATAAAATCTTTTATTTCAATTTAATTTATTGTACCTGTCCATTATTCCGATGCATATCTCATATATTTAAGAGATATCAAACTAATGTAGATTTTTTTATGATTCAAATTCAAGAAGCACTAGCTAGTTTACACATAAAGAACAATTTTTTTTAATTGTCAAAAGGTTGTTATATATAAATTTTATTAAATTTAGCCAAGAATGGCTTTTGTGTAATGAAATATCAGTCAATTTCTACTGTGGCAGTCTGCCCAGAATACAAAGTAAAGTTATGACAATCAGTCTTGCTAAATCAAATTCTTATAACACCCCTTTTTGCACTCTTGCGTACAGTATGTCATATGTAATAATATACTCTTTCACAGTTAGGATCAAGCTGTCACTTTCCTAAAAACTGCAAACAACTACTAAAATAGCTCTATAACCATGCACACAGGTGTAATCTGAAGGTACGTGAGTAAGAGGAGTAAAATATCCTCATACAGATTACTACACAAACTTTTTAAAACTTTATGCAGTAATTTTATTCACGAAATAAAGTAATTTATGAAAATTTATTGCAAAGTTGATAATAGAGGTATTATGGCTGTAAACCGTTTCTCACAAATATTACCATTATCACAAAGATAAGTATTATGAGATATTTTGAAATTATTACTACTGTTATCAAATTTATTGAAACATTGCAAAAGAATATTTATTGTCTTTTTCAAATTATTACAAGATTTTCAAGAAAATTATTATTATATTTTATATAAATATAAGGAAATAAAACATAAATTCCCGAAATTAATCAAATGAAAATTATAAAGTCTAGATTTTTCAAAGAGGTCTCTCTATTTATTTTATACCTTTGAGTTGTTTACCTTATTCTTTATTGAACATGTTTCCCCTTTTTTTTAAAGATGACACAAGGATGAAGGATACTGTCCGTGGATGAAAATTGTCATCATGGATGGTAGTACACTCATCTAGGTTTTACCGTCATCTTGCCATTATCCTCCATGACATTCTTAATACTTCAAAAATTGTACAACACTCTTGTGACATTCATGCCACCTCATTACAACCGGCCCGATATGATTTATTATAATTTAATATATACACATTATAAATACTTCTAATAAAAATCGTTACTTGGTACAATGTACAATGTATATAAAATTTATAAGTTAAAATAGATATTAAAAAATTTATTGTTAACTTACAGTAAAAAAATCCATGTCGAATAATAAAATAATATTGAAAATTTCTACAATCTTGATCTTTGAATTCTACTGATCTAAGTAATTTTTAAAATTTAAAAAGACTATCTAATTTATTTTCATTATAAAATAAAGTGTTTTATTTGGTATTGAACTAAATACTTATTGTAATATTAATTAATTTAATTTAATAATTATTCCTATTTATATTATTAATATCAAATTTAAAGGTCGAATTAAGGTCACTTATAATCGAAGCAAAAGTTTACTTGTAAGAGATACTTTAAGATGGATTGTCTCAATTAATAATTTAGAATTTATCTTTTTTACTTCTTGTTCTGCATTTAAAAATATAATTGAGCATTCTGCTTTATTATCATACATCAACTCATAAATCCATTTCTCTGATACATCAAATATTTCTTCGATGCTTGGACTTTCAGATGGATTCTTTATGCCAACATTTTTTCATCAATTCTACATAATTTCGTTTTTTAAAAGAATGTTTCTTGAATTTGATAAAATAAATAGTTCATGGTAAAAAAACAAAAAATAAATTTTTACATTCGTGCGATGTGACACCTTTCTTTATTTATATTTTAAATCGTTAATTGGATAGAATAGTACATACATAATCGGAATAATAAATTTATCATTTTCAATCTTATTATTTTTGATAAGTATTATAAGCTTTGATAAAGTTTCATAATTCATCGTTAAAATTAAACAGCATCAAATTAAACTAATTTAGCATTAATTAAAAATTATAAAATAACTAAGTGATTAAAATTATGGAAATTTTTTTAGGCGCAAATATACGTATATTACGACGCCTACGTAATATTACGGTATTTATACGGAACGTTTTATATTTAAACTTTAATATATCGGCGGATATTGGCGTTAAAAGGATAAAACACATGTTATCTTTTATGCCAGAATCGGGGCTTTCGTTCGGTCATAAAAATTCCCTCCCTGTCCAAAAAATCGCGATCAAAGTCAAAAAAAGGAATTTTTTTGCGCAAGAATTCCGGAGAAATTACGAGAGATCACGAAATTTTTTAACGCGAAATTTTTTCACAATTTTTACGCCGTTTTTTTTTGACTTCGATCGCAGTTTGTAGGACAGGGAGAGATTTTTGATTAAGATATTCTCATAACCGAACGAAAGCCCTGATTCTGGGCTACAGGATGACATGAGTTTTATTCTTTTAGCACCAATATCCACCAATATATTACGGTTTAGGGTGAAAAACGGCTCGACCTTTTGGACGTTACATCACCCAGAGTAAAAAAAATAATGTAAGCGATGCAAATATATAAATATATTATTAAAAGAATAAAATAATACATCAATTATTCAGGCATTATTAGATGCATTTTCTGAAGTATTTAAAGCATTTAAAGTTCAAAAAAAAATTAATAATTTAAAAAATAAAATAATTAGAATTTAAATTTAAATTCGCGAAGAAATAAATTAAAAAGAAAGAAACTTTTTTCCAAAGGATTTTTCTAATTATCGATGACTTCCTCTAGATTATCAATGCAACGCAATCTCTACGAATGATCTCTTTACTAACTTCATTTTAAAATACATAAAACTTTCTTAATTGATTTAATGATATTTTTTTCATCGAAAAAATTATTTGTATGTAATTAAATAATTATATATAGTAATAACTACTGTATATTAACTCTACAAGTGAAGTTTATAAAGCATATGAAGTCTATTTAATAGGATTGATGAATGATAATAAATATAATCTATTTAATAAATTCTCTTCCTTTTTTTTACCTCTTTTTTCTGTTCTTATTGTGTAGTTTTTACCAAGGATGGCACATTTTATTAAAAATCCAAAAACACTACTTTTACAAAAAAAATAAAAAGGTGATCGTCAAGGAAAATTGATCATATCAGCGAAGTTTCAAGCTTGATGCAACAAATTAGCTTGGCAAAAAAAAGCAAAATGAAATTTTAGAATCCAAATTGTGTTTTTCCATAAAATCTATTTATTTGCTGTTACCAATAATTTGTGACACGATGATTAACAAGTCGTCTAGATTATTCAGCTTAAATTCTGTTTCTTTGAACATTCTTCTTTTGAAAGATTATGTTTAAAGAAATCTTCAGTACTTATTAAAAGCAAAACAATCTTTATATTTGTCATTATTTATATACAATTTTTTAATGACTTTTTGATATGTATCAATTTAATTTATTGAAGGCTGATTTCAACTTTCCATATCTATACTGAATATCTAAAACAGAAAATTTCAGTAAGTTTTGATAATTTAATGAATATTAAATTTATTTTAGAATTAAAAGATTATAAAATACAATTATTTTAAACAGAATATTTCATATATTTGATACAAAATTTTTATATTAAAAATTCTAAAAATAAAATTATGATTAATGAGGAAAAAGTCTACACTTGAATAAATAATTTATTTACAGTCAATACAGTTAAATAAAATTGATCAATTAATAATTGAATTTATTGCTAAGATTTTGTAAAATAAAATTATCTCTTGAATACAAACAAATTAATTGAATTTATACATGAAAATTTTTGTAAAAATCATTTTAATATTTTTATTAACTAAAATAATCAGTATAATCATAAAAGCAAATAAATAATTGATAAAGTAATAATGAAAAGAAAATGCAAAGAATAAAATATATAAACTTACAAGAAAAAGATTCTGTTTTTCCTTAAGTTCTTTTCTAAATTTGGTTCATTTAAGGTTTTGGAAGATTTCAAAAATTAAGAAATATGTGTTTTTTAATTAGTTGCTTTATCATTTGTTGTTTGATTTTTTAAAAATTCACCTGCCTCTAATGATTTACAATTTCTTCATTATCTTTCAAATCATAATTGATATATTTTTTAACCCTTTATCAATATAACTTGAGAATCCTAAACATGCATTATTATTCTTGTAATGTATTTAGGAATAATCCATTATAAGCTAACTTTCATGTAGAACATCAGAATATGGACAAAATCCAGTAACTATTTCAAAAGCAATAATTGCAAATGAATAGACAT
>CAJVPK010000753.1:0-22398 GCA_910592015.1 Diversispora eburnea | reverse complement strand
TAAGATTCTCCCATCTTTCTTCTATGGCTTTTTGGATTTTTTTAAAGTTTTCTTTCTTTTTCTCTGCTCTTGCGATTGTTTGAAAATGTATACTTTGTTCTTTGAATTTGTATAGTAATTCCTCATATTTCCTATTATTTATTAAAATTTTTCAATTTCAATATTAAGTACTGATAGTTTTTTCTTTTCTTTCAAGAACTTGTCATGTGATTTAATATATTTAACTGATTTAGTTCTCTCTTTTTTCATAAATTGATATAGTTTATTAAATAATTTTACACGTTTATAGTTCTCTGTAAATTCTTTATTGATTTTTTTATTAAATTTTTTGATTTTTTTCTTTAATATTACACAATCCGCAGCTTCTATCATTATATTTTTGAGAGTTTTCCAGTTTTTGTTTAACGAATTGACTGTTATCCCATATTTTTCTTTTCGTGACGAGATGGTGGTTGTTTTTAATTTCTTTTCTACATGTGTTGTAAACTTCATCCATTTTTCGTCGCACATTAATTTTATGTTATATTTAGGTCCTATATTATCTTGTACTTCTCTATCTAAATGTATTTGCCACGTCTTTTTAATTTTAAGTTGTATTATTTTATGATCACTTTCTGTCACTAATTCAAGTTGTTCCGTGAAACATTCTATTATTTTTTTTCCTATTGTTGTGGGATCCAGATGGCGTCAATTCGGCTCTGTTCTTACGAATTATCACTTTTCCACGTAAAACCGCTAGAATCAGGGTGTATGGTTCTATAACTATCAATTAAGTCTTTTCCTGTTAATATTGAGAAAATTTCACTTTCTAGGATGTTAGATTGGTTATTGTTATTTCTATCTATACTTGACGATGGTATAGCGTTGAAATCGCCCATTACTATTACTTTATGGTTTCGTTGCTGCACATTGTGAACTCAATTTTTAACTTGTATTAATATTTCTTTGTTGTTTTTCTTCTTACTTGATAAATATAATTGTATTATTGTAATTATTGTTTTCTTAGGTAGTACCAGGTTAATACTTATTATTCTTCCCTTAAACTTTTGAGCTTTACATATATATTTGTTTAATTCTTTCGCAACAAGTATGGCTACACCTGCTCCCATTCCATCGGATGACCAATGTCCTCTATATTTATTTCCTCCTTCTATGAACCATTTTTCTTTATTTTCTGTACAATTTGTTTCTGCAATACCTACAATGTCTATATTATTTGTATTGATATAATTAATAAATAAAGCACGCTTTACATTGTCATTAAAGCCACGCACGTTGTGTGTCGCAATGTTCATTGTATTATTATATATTATATTGTTTTTGTTTTTGTTATTATAACTAATATTTATTTCTTTTGTTTTCCCTTTATTATTTAAGTAAGATGTGTTTTCGTTGTTTATATTAATATTATTATTATTATTCATATTTAATTATTTTAATAAGGAAATTTATTAACTCTATTGATTGTCTAGAGCCCAATTACTATCTGTTAATTACTTGTGTTGTTTATTATTATTTGAATCCATTTTAAGCTTGTTTTCTAACGATTCCATACGACTCATTATTGAGTTCATTGTAAATAAAATTTTTTCCATTGGTGTAGTTTTGTTTGATTTGTCATGCGTTTTATTATTGCTAATCTCTTGTTCTTTTTCTTCGACCTCCATATTTTCATCTTCATCTTCCTCTGATTCTTCATCTTCGTATTGTTGTTGCATTGTTTCCCATAGATGATTTTCAATTCTGTCTAGGTGTGTGTTAATATCCATTAACATGTTTTCAATTTTTTCTAATCTATCTTCTTCTACTTTGTTATCACTTTTAATATTATGATTATTATTTCTATCATCTTTTCTAAGTTGTTTATTTTTAGTAACCTCTGCGTATGTTTTACCACCTATTTGTTTATTAATAGTATTATAGAATCTTGGATTGAATCGTTTATAAATTGGTCCAAATTTATCTAGTCTATCTACATTTTTCTCTTTAATTTCGTTATCCTTTAATTTTTGTGGACAGTCGATAACCAAATGGTCTGTAGCATGACAACGGTAACACGTTTTAGTTTGTATATCAACAATTCTAATATTGAATTCTCCAAATTTCCAGGAAACATTTAAGAAATTTCTACATGTTTCGTGGTCTTCAAACGAGATAATTGCTTCATTTTTTTGTCTATATGTTCTTGTTCTTGGGATATAACATGTTCTCGCTTCAATTTTTTCTACATGGGGCCATAACTTGCGTGCTGTTATACCATTGGGTAGACCAATAATTCTGGTTGCATGTTCTCCTCTAGATTTGAGATTATCAGCTGTTTGATCTATTTGTATAATCCTCAAGGAGTCTTCTCCAATTATAATGCTCCATTTTTCCATGACTTTTTTTGTATCTTCTTTTTCTTTAAAAATAGTAACTGCAGATTGCCACATGTTATTAACTCTCATGGTTAGTCTTTCTATTTCACCATATTTATTTTCTAGGTCTTTTTTGAGTTCTTTGTTTTTCATTCCCAGCGGCACGTCCCACAGTTTCACACCATGCATTAGCTCCTTAACTGGATTTCTTCTGAAAATTTTAGCCCTATGTATGTAAGTAGGCTTTCCTGCGTTTCCTCCCACATCACATTGCTTGCCCTTTACCATTTCTTCTTCATTGTCGTATAATATAGAAATCATTCTATTGTCCTTGAATATTTCAGTTTTTACCAGGACAACTGCCATTTCTTTTTTTAAAATTTTTCTAACTTTTTCTACTTTTTCACTGATATTTTTCCCCATGATTTTTCTTGCGTAGGTCCAGATTTTATATTTTTTTACATTGAAATTACTGCGCCATTCGGATTGATAATCATTTTCTGTTTGGTATGAGTCGATTAATTCAGTTTCTTCTTTTTCTTCGTTATTTTCTTTATTGTTATTTTTATTAATACTTTCGTATTTTGTTTTCCCTTTATTATTAGTTACTCTTCTCCACCCTTGGTCGTTGTTTTCTTCCCCATTTACAATATCTTCTTGTAATTCATAATTTCTACTTTCGATTTCTTCCATAACTTCTGTGTTTGTATTGTCGTTATCTTCTATTATTTTTTCATTTGTTAATATTACTATCTGTGGGTTTATCTTACTTCCTGAAGCTTCAGCGTTTGCTTCTTCCATTGGTATATTATTTCTTTTGTTATTGCTTTTCTTGTCTGGTTTTGCCTTTTTCATTGTTGGGTTAAATTTAACTTCACCAATAACGTTGGGCTTCAAGACTAGGTTGTCCTTGCTTTTTTTGGCCCTGGTATTTGAGCTAACGCTCATATTATTGAGTTTGTCCGTTTATTATTAAAGGACAAATGAATGAAATTTGGATAAAATAAAATAAACTAAAAATAAAAATTTAAAAACTATTTTCGATAAAAGAATTTTTACTGCGGTTTTGTTGCAAAAATTATTTGTTTCGGAAAGAGTTTTTTTTTTTTTCCTAAACTTTTTATATTATAATTATATTGGTTATAATTATTTTGTATAAAATTTTATTTACAATTGAAATTTTATCAAATAACAATTTTTAATGTTAATTATTTATTTATAAAAAATCAAAATTATAAATTGTATATCAAAGATAGTTCAAAATTTTTTAAATTTTAAAATTAAAATATATATTATAACTATTATTCTAAAATCTATTGTTCAGAAGTTAAATTTTTTTAAAGACAAAAGATCAGATATTGTAATACTTTTGTAAACCATTATATATATATATAAAGTATCATATTATATTTTTAATTTTTATAATTAAAAAAAAGAAAAACAATATTAGTGATATTGTTAATTAATAACTAAGTATCAATAATAATAAAAATATTAAAGAAAATATTAGTTTTATTTTTATAATTAATATCTCTAAAAACAAAAACAATATAATAACTGTAAAATAAATGTGATATTTTCAATATTTAAACTAATATTAAATATATAAATTCAGAAAAAATCATATAATTTACAAAACTTTATATTTAAAAAATTAAAATTTTTAAATATAAAGTTTAAGAGGTCATATGATTTTTTCAGATTTTTATATCTAATTAATTTTTTTAATTTCAAAAACTATTTAATATTATTTATAATATTAATTTAAGTTTTCTATATTATTTATATATATATTTATTAATAATTTTATACAATAGTTTCTGAGATATTAATAATAAATATTATATAAATATTATATTTTAAAATCAATATTTTAACATTATTTATTATATTAATAAAAATTAATTTTTTTATTATTATATACTTAATGAAAAAATAAATATTTTAAAGAATAAATAATTAATTGTTCAATGATAATATTGTTAAATAATAATAGAAAAAGCAAATTAAAAACAAGAAGTAATATAATTGATTTTTTAAATTTAAATTATTAGTGAATTGTAATTGATTTTTTTAGATTTAGATCATTAATGAATTTTGTAAAAAAATTGATTTACTTAAATGAAGATCAAATAAATATTTATAAAGAAGTACAATTAGAAAAAAAAATATTAAACAAATAAAAAATTAGTTAAGCAGATAGAAAAAAAAACAATACTAATTTTTAATACTTTATTTTGTCTTATTTACTTTTGACAAATGATCTGGTTATTTGTCTATTTGAAATAACTTAAGCTAAACACAAAAAAATAGGTGTACTGAAAAAGAATTCTGATTTTAGCTGATTTATAATATAGGATGTAATAGAATGGTTGATTTTTAGTTAATCTATAATATAGGAATTCTAATTTTTAATATAGGATTTAAAACAATTCTTTTACATTTAACTAGTACAAATAGAGATAATATTTTTAGAATTTTGACTAGTGTTAAATTATTTCATTTTACAAATGACAATTGGCCAAATGACTAAATCATTTAAAAATTATACAAAAGTCATTAAAGTCATTTGAAAGTCATTTGAATATTAATAAAAAATTGAATTGAAATTATTTAAATAAGAATATTAATCTATATATTTTTACAACTTCACTCATGATTTGTGAAGCAAAGAGAAATTTTCTACTAAAATAGTTCTAAGATAGAAAAAGAGACCTTGTTCTTAACTACAAAATGATATGTATTTCATCCAGATAGCATTGACATTCACATTTAAATTTGAATGTCTGTGAAAATTTCTATCATAAATTTTTTTATGGGCATTCAAATTTAAATGAATAGCTCCACAAATATCAATACTATCTGGATGAAACATGTATCATTTTGTATTCAAGAACAAGGCCTTTCATTCTATCTTAGAGATACCTTAGTAGAAAATTGCTCTACACTTTGCAAATCATGAGAGAAGTTGAAAAAATATAAAAAATACAAAAATCCTTGATGTTCACAAAATCATTTTGATCATTTGCCATCCCTGTCATGATGCTTTAGTAGCAAACAATATGAATCTAAAACCTGGAGGAAACAACCAAAGATGAGAGATACAACATTTGGCCCTAATAATCAAAAACAAAATATGGTATTTTCTAATGGTAAACCAAAAGGAATGAAACAAATGCTAATTGAATGTAATTTATGGAAAGATGATTTATTGGTGAATTGTGAATTACACAAAAACAAAGGAGAAGATATTGCCCAAAAGGATTGTTGTGCATGGAGAATTTTATCTCTTCAGCGAGATTTTATTTCACAAAAATTGACATTAGAAGAGATAATACATGAAACAGACATCTTTGCATCTTTTATCCCAAATTTCATTGTGAAATAAATTATATTGAACATTATTGGGCTATACTCACGAAAATTGGAAAAATTTACAAAAAATTTTACCCGAAGCTTTGAATAAAGTTGATTAATTACAATACAAAAATATGCATTTTATATCAAATGGGTATTAATGGAAAATTGGCTGAAATTCCAAAATAAAAAAATTGTTTTCAAATTTAATCACATGAAATCATATGAAATCACATGTCATATTAATCAGAAATCTTTAAATTTTGGCTCAAGAAAGTGGAACATAAAATTTTATCCGTCATTATCTGCTATTATAAATCCGTTAACAAAACTAAATTTATTATCCGGATTTATTTGGATTTTTCACGGATAGCACTATGGAGTCTGCGGATTACCTGTTTGCAGATAAATGGATATCGGACGATTTTTTTTTTCTCCGTTATGTAAAATCGTCTCAATATCGAAGGAAAGAAGTAATAATGATGCATTTTCTCAAATACAGTGAATTAAATGACTGCTAGTTAGTGTTTTACATTAAAAAAGAGGTAAATTTTAAATTAAATATACCCCCGCAAAATCTGAATTTTTTTGCGTATAAAAAAAATGCATCCTCGTGCAACATTTCACGAGCACCACAGCTATTGGAGTAACAATTATAAAGCTTTATACAAAATTACTACTGAAAAGAACGATTTCATAAATTTCGTCTTAATGTTTTCAAGTTTGTTTAATCTGTTATTATTGGTACATTTCCTTTTTCTCTGGTGCCACCTTAGTAATTCTGCCGTTGACGCTACAATAATTGTCGTGGTAAGATAACATTTCTTTCAGGGTAATGCATTACGCCAAATTAACATAATTATAGAAAATATCAATGTTTTTTTACAACTTTGTGAAAACAAAAAATGAATGAACCGTGTCTAGGTTAATGATAAACACGAACGACATTTTTGGTTGGTAAATTTATTTGAATAAATAAATGCACCTAATGGATATAATAACAGGCGTTGAATTATTAGAATTTTCCAGAACTCCGTTATAAGCTCATTATAATTAGTACTATCAGAATGGATTCGATCAATAATAATTTCTTCGTTGATCGCAGGTTAATCTATTTATCCATTCGAAATAATTTAGGCTACTAATGTCACATACCAAGATCGAATAGCCGCGTTCGGTCCACGTCTAACCGATGAAGGATTTTCCGGCTATCTTGTCTCGGTAGAAACCATCGAGGAAGGCAATCAGAAGGGTTGCAGTATTCTTAAAAAGAAGGTTAACACTGAAAATTGGATAGCTCTTGTCGAACGCGGTCAATGTTCTTTTATTGATAAAGTTCGAAATATGCAAGCATCAGGTGCTATTGCCGTAGTGGTTGGGGACAACGAACACAACGGGCTAATAACTATGTATGCCACTGGTGAGTCTTCACGAATGATATGTACTTATCCTTTTTTCCTTTTATCTTTATTGTTAAAATTATTTTGGGGGTTTTTTTTTGTTTAATTTATGAGAGAGATATATTTGTGGATTAATTTTGGTTTTCACTCCAGGCGATACTTCGGATGTAAAAATCCCTTCTGTCTTTATTGCTCAAAACGAATATAGAGATCTTCGACCTCGCGCTTTAATTGCAGAAAAACCGCTGGAGATAAAACTCATGAAAGATGATCTTTTTCAGTGGTAATATTGAATCCTCATTTAGCGGGTTGGGGGAAGGGAAGGGAAGAGAAGGGAAAAGGGAGGGAGTCCAAATAAACAAAGATTAACATAATATATAAATATATATATTACAGGCCACTGCTAGACGTTATCATTGTCGTTATTCTTTCACCAACAGTGATGATGATCTTTATATATGTCTTATGGCGCATTCGCCAACGTCAAAGACGCAAGCAGGATATTGCTCCACAACAGGTTGTTGGGAATTTGCCGACAAAAATATTCTTTGAATCAAAAAGACAAGAAAATGATCCTCAAGAATGTTGCATTTGTTTAGAGGATTATGTTGACGAAGATGAACTGAGAATTATGCCGTGCAAACATGAATTTCATGTCGCATGTATTGATAGTTGGTTAACTACGAGAAAGAAATTTGTAAGTTTATTTTTTATTATATATTTTTATATCATTTTTCATTTGAGAGTTAATAGAAATTAATATTTATTTATTAAATTTATATTGGTTAATAGTGCCCTATTTGCAAACGTGATATTTGTACACCAACAGAAGAGACACCTTTATTATCAAACCAAGAACCATCTCCTTAATTTAATGAAAAAATTTATTATATCATATCACCTATTTTTTTTTGACAATATCTGTAACATAATTAATATGATTGTAACATTATTTACAATTAAGATATTTAATGTAAGAGATGAAATAATAACAAAGGGTTTTACTTGTCGATTGATATTCTAAGAGATTTTCACTTTTTCTACCCTTGTTATTTGATAACTTTCCAGTTCTATTATTATTTACTTTACTATTATTTTCAATTGCCATGAATTTTTAATGACTGGATTTGCGATGTTATCATCATATATCAATCGTTTGATGAAACGTTAGTTAATTATGTAGAAAAAATTGATAGTTTTTTTTTTTTATATTCGCTTTTCTTTTTATCCGAATTACATCATATTTTACAATACTGTATTTTATATAGTAAAAAGATCATAAAATTGTATTTAATAAATTTTATATAAAATTTTTTTTTTTTAAATTTTTTTGGTGTAATTAATTGTGTTACTCTCAGGAAATTCATTTTATTTTTATCAGTTATTATTTTATTATAATGATTAATGATATTGGATCCACAGAAGAGAAAGGAGAAAATGAAGAGAAAATAGAGACAAAAGAAAAATCTTTAAAGTTCACGCGTAGACTGAAAGAGTTCCTTTTCATTGGTTCCAAAAAAAGTTCAGAAGAAAAAAAAAGTTCAGAAAAACAACAATTTAAAGATTCCCAAATCGATTATGAAAGTAAAGTGGATCAGTTAAGAACATATTTAGAAGAACTTGGTCATCCTTTAGAAACTACCCAAATAGAAGTTTTACTGGAAACGAATGACTGGAATGTAGCTGAAGTTGCTGAGTATTGTAAAGATTTGTGTGAAGCCGAGGAAGGTTTGATTGCAGATCTTCAAAAAAACGATGTAATGATAGGGGCAGAAAATGATCAAAATACTAGTTGTTATATAGGTAATTAACGATCTATTAAGATTCTGATGAAATCATTTTTTTTTTTTAATTGGACCCTTGTGTCAACCATTATAATATATTAGATAGTTTGTTATTTGCAATGTTCGCCAGAACGCAATCTTTTGATGGTATGCTTTTCGCTCAACCTGAAAATACAAAAGTACGGGATTTACAAACTCACTTACGACTATTTGTTAATCGACTTCGAATGGGAAAATTTATGAGCGCATATATGATTAAGGTTGATATTATATGTAATTGTAATTATTTTGTTTTTTTTTTTTTTTTTTTTTATTCTTAAATTTCTTTTTCATGTTATTTGGCTCACACTCATGAACACAAAACATACAAAAATATACAATATTAGCAACTTCGTGAACAATTATTAAATTGTGGTTGGATTGGTAAAAATGATGCAGGACATACAACGCAAGAGGATGTTAGCGAATTATTCTTATTTTTATCTTGTCTTTATGAATTACCATATCTTCCTCTCGGAATGCATTTGTTTCATGGGGGAAATAAGGATCCTAATGATGAACGTGTAGTCACCGAACGTTTAATTCAAGTCGCTATACCTGGTGATCCGCATGATGAGAAACCAGTTTCTTTAGAGGAAGCATTGATGAATTATTTTCAAGATAATATAGTGTCAGGAATTAAACGATATTTGACAGATGATATAAATCATAAAACAGAAGTTTCTGCTTGGCAAGTTTTGAAACTTTTACCTTTCTATTCTGCGGGTAATGAACAAGGTAAATATGAAGAATAGTTTAGATTCTTTGTCTTTTTTTTTTATAATGTCTCGAGAAATTTTGACAATTTTGATATTTCATTAAATTTAAATTAAATATTAAATGATAGGTGAAAATATAAAAGCATCTGAATCCCATTTTCCTACAAAAAATCTTATGCTGCAATTAGTATTAAAACGATATGGCTTTAATGATAAATTGCAACCTTTTCGAATAAAGAAGAATGTATATATTCCTCCTTATGTCAACTTTAACCCTTTTGTGAATCCAGAAGCTGAGGATGAACAACCTTGTCATTGTGGAATAGATGTACATTATCGCCTAAAATTGAGATCAGTAGTTTGTCATTATGGAAAGACCCTTAATTGTGGACATTATAAAGGATACGTATTGGACGATGTACGTTTCAATTTTATTTTTATATTTTATATTTTATATTTTATATTTTATTTATTTTTATATTTATTTTTATATTTATTTTTATATTTATTTTTATATTTATTTTTATATTTTCCAGGAAGAAGGATGGTTTCGGTTAGATGATTTAAACGTACTTGAACGAGTGAAGAGATTTGATAATTTACAAGATGTCACATTACTTTTCAACAATTTTAGTCAAAACGCGTATTTACTTTTTTATGAATTGCAACGTATGCATCCTGGTGTAATAGAAGATGAATTGGCAATAGAATATGATTATAATGTTGCTCAAAATTTGCAATTTGTGGAATTTTCTCATGATAAAGGAAATTGTTTTTTACAATAATGTATAATTCATACATTTATTATCAAACTATTTATATGTATAATACTTTATATAAATTAATCTAGATATTCTATTTATTAACTTATTTATTAACTTATTTATTAACTTATTTATTAACTTATTTATTAACTAGAATGTTGATTTTTCAGTAATCAGAATTACTTTTATAACATGGCATTGGATACTATTTTGATTATTATTAAACAGAAAATTTATTTTAATTCTATTATTATAGAATTACTATACAAACTTGTATTTCCTTGTTTTTACTTCATATAAAGAATTAAGGTTTAGATTAAATCTTACTTGTGTCTGCGCATCTTGAAGATTTAATGTATTGCCACTTGATAACTTTAATTTACTATTACTCACTATTCGTGGCGGAATCATTTAATTTAGTGCAATTCCATATAACGAGTAATCAAGGCCACATTTCCGCGTAACAATTTAAAATGTCGAATTTATTAAATTTTGTCTGAGTCTATCACCTATTTCATATATCAAATCATAAAACTCAAGAATATCTCTTTCTCACATCAAAAACATATTCCAAAAATAAAATAAAAAAATAAAGAAATAGATAGTATAGATTTTATATATAATATTTTAATAACATATTATAATAATACATAATATTTAAAAACGCACAAAGAAGCTCACCTATGTTTAAACAATATTCCACTTGTGAAGATACAACTAATAAAGGTAGTGTTGTAATAAATTTTATTCTTTGGATATCAGTTGATCTTCCAAGAAGGCAACACTTCAGGCTGCATATCTTTCAAGGAAAGTTGTGAGATTATATTACTTTTGCAGAAAATCATTTTACAGAACATGATTAACCATATAGTTAACCAAAATGAATACATGTTACCCAAATTCAAATGCAAAATCACAAATTACAAATTACTATTAAATTACTATAGTCCCAAATTCAAAATTCCATTAATAAAGTAGGAAAAATTTTAAGTATTATTATCTAATATTGCTAAATTACTAACTTTGAATATCTCAAGACAAACTTATTATGGATGTCAGCTACATTAAAGGATACCTTGTTGAAAATAGTCAGAAGGATAAATCCTTATAATTCTTAACAAATGGCAGCAAAAACAATTACAACAATCTTTACTTTGTAAAATTTAAAAAATATACACTGATCAAATAACAAAAAATAGGAAATTTTTTGACACAAACAGGTAGGAAGGTTCACAAATAGGTAAGTAGATACATAGTATAGACAGGTAGATATGTAGTATAGTAATTAGCTTTCTTGCAACTCTTTTAGACCCTTGATTAAAAATACTTTCTAATTGGGATGAAGATGTTCTAGGCAAGTTGATTTGTAGCTAATTTGCATCAAAAATTTGTTGATTTTTGCTAATTGTAAACAATAAATAATAAAAAAAAAACAAAATTTTTATATATTTTATATATTTTTATAAATAAAAAAGAATGTAAAGAATATAATTAATTGAGGTTGTTCAAGGGAGAAATCATCTTGAGTCTAACATAAAATGTGAGTTTTTTTTACAATTTATTGTAATTATTTTTTGTGCTTACTTATTTATAATTTTTTGCAAATAAGTCCAATCTCACATATTTCTTTATTATCAACACAAATGATATAGAAAATTTTATTTTAACAAGAAACTTTTTTCAAAAATGAATCTATTACAAATTATTTAATATGGTTCATATATTATAAATTATTTTCATATCAATTATATCAAATATTTATTGAAAAATAATCTCAGGTTTCAACTAATCAATCAGAATATTTTAAAAATTTTTCTTTCTTGGACTATACAACTTGTACTATTATTTAAAAAGTAATCATATCTACGCAAATAACATCTATACAAAATATAATCTATGTAAATAATATCTACTTATACATGTTCCCAAAATAAAATATGTATTTCGACTTTTTGAGATTTTTGAAATATCAAAGAATTTATCTGGGTGGTCAAAAAATTTCAGGTTTTAAGTAAAATAATTTCGACTTCTATGATGCTATTTCATCCTCCAGTTTATTTTGTCCCCCCAAAACTATATGAAATTTAATTTCATATCTATGCAAAATAACATAACAACATATTACAAAAGAAAGTTTATTTATTGATTGATCTTTATAAAAATGATCGTGTAATAAATATTTTATTGATCGACAACAAATAAAATACACCTAATAAATAGATCAGTTACGTCACATATAGTGAGGTTGGTGGCTGTGGCACAAACAATAACGATGGAATGTCGAAAAAAATATTGAAAGTATCGTTTTTGATAAATTTTGGTTATATAAAAATGATTGAAATGAGATTTTGCCGAAAAAAAAAAAATGATGAAAAATTTTAAAATTTTTAAAATTAATGAATATCGATTTTTCATTTTATTTTTTTATTTTGATGAATAAATTTGGAATCATGAGAATCTTTCGAATGCCATTAGAATTATTATTATCACCTTCTTTAACATTTCCATCTTTAATATCAACATCTACTTATTATCACCATCCTCGTAATAATCAAAAAAAAATGATCGGAATTCGGTCAATCTTTCTTGATATTAGAAAGCAAAATAAATATTTTCAATTTTATACAATTAATATTATTAATAGTAGATTCTTTATTGATCGAACAAATTGTCAGTTTCAAAGATTGACTAATACTTGTTCTCAACAACAAAATGAGATAATATGCCAAACAAATCAGATAAATAGCACATCAACTAAAGATGGGATGGATGGAAACGATGACGGAAAGGATGGAAAGGATGAAAAAAATGAAAAAGATACAAAAGATAAACTCAATGAAGAAGAAATACAAAACATGAAATTATTAACTAAATATTTAATAAATTCAATATCAATGACAAAAGCATTTGAAATATTACAAAAAAATCAACATGTTATACACCAATTAATAAGATATTCAACATTATATTCGTCACAACTAGAAGAAACTTTTCAACTTTATAATAAATTAAAAGAACATTCAATTGAAATCTCTTTTAAAGACAAGAAACATTTAATCTTAAAATTTTTAGAAAATTTATGGCCTAAACAAGCTGTTATAATATTAAAAGACATTATTTATAATGGAAATACCAAACCTGATATTATTTTAATTAATAAAACATTGGCATGTTTAAAAAAAACCAAAAATTACAAAGAAGCACCTCTTTTATTTATTAGTTTATTAAATAATGGAATACAATTAGACACATGTTCATTTACCATAATTATACAAATTTATTCTCTCCAAGGTCAAATGTCAACTGCAGTAAATTATTATGAAAAAATGTTGAAATTAGGAATAAGACCTAATGAAATAACTTATTTAATATTAATCCAAGGATTTTCTAAACAAAATGATTTAAAAAATGCATATAGATTTTATAATTTAATGTTGAAAACAAATAAAAGACCAACGTATAAAATATTAAATACGCTGGCTGATCTTTATGTGAGAAATGAGGAATTAGGAAAAGCAGAAGAAACATTTAAAACAATGAAAAATTTAAATATTAAACCAGATTTATCTTTATATAATATAATAATATATAATTCTACTGTTAAATTAGATATGAAAACTGCTAATGGCTTCTATCAAGAAATTATCAATTCGGGATTTAAACCTGATATTTATACTCGTACTATTATGCTTAATGGTTACATTAAAGTTGGAGATCATGAAAATGCTTGGAAAATGTATAATTATATTATGGATAACGGAGTTAAAATGAATGAGCACGTAGGAAATAGTTTAATACATTTACATCACGAAGTACGTGATTATTCAGGAATTGACAAACTTTTTGCTGAACTTTATGATGACGATTACATTAACAATGACAATAACGATAATAATAAGATCAATAATAAGAATAATTCAAGCCCGAAAAGCCCAATAAGATTAGTAGCAAGCTCAATAAAGTCAGAAGATTCAATAAAAAATGTTCCAATAAATAAAAAATTAAAAAAATTAAAGCCAAATATTATTTCTTTAACGATTAGATGGAAATCTAGACTTTCTAATGCAAATGATATCCATTCAGCAAATATGATTTATAATGAATTTCTTGACACTATTGACAAAGGAAAAAATCATTTTCGTCCAGATTCCAGAGCTTTTAATATTTTCATTTCAAAATTTGCTCAATATTTTGGTGACATGGAACGAGCTCAAGAGATTCATAATGATATGTTGAAAAGAGGAATTTCATCAGATGTTTATACTTTTTCAATATTAATTGATGGATACGCTTTATTAGGACAACCCGAGAAAGCAATGGAAATATTTGAATTATTAAAATCATCCCCAACCGTTAAACCAAATGCATATAGTTATACATGTTTATTAAAAGCTTGGGGACAAGTAAGGAGGAGAGATAAAGTTAAAGAGATTTATGAAGAAATGCTAAGAGAAAGGATTAAACCACATGGAGCAACTTATAGTATATTATTAAAAGATACATCTGGATTACCTTCAACAAATTATTCAAAAAAACCATTATCATCGAATCCTTCTAATATTTATAATCCTCCTAATCCTTCTGACCCTTCTAATCCTTCTAACAATGAAAAAAATCTTCCTTTTTCAAAACCACCTCAACATGTTTTAGACACTTTAATTTGGTTAGGTAGATTACAAAAGGCTCAAAATATAACTTATGCTTACAAAGTATACAAAAATTTTATTAATTATATAGACAATTCAACTTTTGATGAACAATCAAAACCAAATAATTATTCATTTACTATTTTCATACAATCATTTGCTTTGTATTATGGAGAAATGTCACTTTCATTAAAAGTATTGGATGAAATGATAAAAAGAAATATTCAAATTAATAATGTTACTTTTGGAATCTTAATTGAAGGTTATGCCAGACTGAAACAACCCGAGAATGCTGAAAGAATGTTTTTTAAAATGTTAAATATGAACATAAAACCTGGTATCAAAAATTTTAATAGTTTAATTGGTGCATGGGTTAAAGTTGGTAAAAGGAATAAATGTAAAGAAATTTATTATCATATGATTAAATCAGGTGTTTTTCCTAATGAAGAAACAAATAGAATAATGAAAATGTTATATTGATTTATTTAATAAATTTGTCATTTTATTTATTGCCATTCATTTTTATTCATTTATTCACAATTTATTATTATCATTCCTGTATATTAAATAATGATAAGATTCAATTAGAAATATTCACTAAATAGAATTTTCATGTATATACAATAATTTAAATAAAATATTGTACATTAAATAAACTTTTCATATAACATTTGAAATAAATTTACTTTATCTACAGAGATTAAAGTAAATAAATTACTTTACAAAATTTTTTATAATGTCAGATTATAGTCACAAGAAATGTATTAGAATTTAACATTAATGTAATAATTACATTGCAAAATAATTATTTCAATAGTAGATATTATTCATTTTTTAAGGATATCTGCATTCTTTATTATATCTAATAATAATTGTTTAAACTTAGAATTCATAAAAAAAATTAAATAATTTATCATTTGGAATATATTATTTCTTAAACAGTAGTGACATCACAAGTTACTAATAAATGCAAGCAAATTTGTCTGCAATTTCATTATTTACCATTTAAGAGATAACAAAACCAGACAAAGTGAACATTCGATTATGTGAGCTAAACATAGCAGATGTAACTGGAAAATTAATATTTGAAATAGCTTTGATTTAGTGACACAGCTTTGGCTTCCATACAATTCATGAACAAATTTTAAATAACTTTAGATTTATTGTTACGTAATTACTAAAAATAGTACCTGTAATTATAAATTAAGGATTATGATATAAGAATTACAATAATCAAAAATTTGCAATTTTCACAATTCACAATTATCTGCAAGTCTACAATTGTTTTATAAGTCTTTTATAAGTCTATAATTGTTTCACAATTGTTTTTCATAATTATTTCACAAGTCTATAATTATTTTTATAAAAAATTTCTTGATTTTAATTAAAAATAAACAAATTGTTTTTAGTTAATAACTTGACATATATATGTTCAATTTTAATAAAACAACTATTAAAATGTTCATCTCGACAAGAGAAATCAAATGAGCTATAGATTATAAAAATTAAATCACAGGTTATAGAGATAATTTTATTTAACTAATAGAATTTTAATTATTAATTAAATAAATTGTTTTCTAATAACTTAATATAGAGATATTCAATTGAGATACAAAAAATATTATTTTGAAGTCAGAAATATCAAGATTCCAAAAATTAAAATATTGTTATACAAAAGTTCTCAATTAATTACAGAATTATGGATTTGTATTACAATTCTATTTAAAAAATTTACAATATTACATCAGGAAATTTTTTTTAGTAAAAACCTTCGAAAGTTAATGTTAATGTAAATATTTTATTATTAATTGCTATATTATCTTTTGAAGGGTTTTACTAATCTTCGAAGGTCATCAATTTTGATATTTTCATATAATGAAATCTTATAAATATCATTGTTTTCGTGATAATTTCATAATAATTTGTATTAGAGGTTTTTGATAAAATCTACTTATATTAGATATTCATAATATATTGTTTTGTAAAATTTCAATAGTCATCACTTGTATTAAATTTTTGTAAATCTCAGCACATTTATTTTCATTGTATTTTACATATGTTTATATTATAATAATTTTAATTGAAGTTGTATTGTTAACAATATCTTTTAAAATTTATTGTAGTAATTTTAATTGAAATTGTACTGTTAATAATATTCTTTGAAGTTTATCATTCTGTTAACTATTGTTTTCAAAGGTTAATGTTTTTTATTTATATAACAAAATCAATTTCTTATTATATGACTTATTATTTAACAATGTATTCTTTATTTATTTTCAAAAATAACTTTATTCTCTTTTACAAAGTTTCTTAAAAAAAATACATTTATTTTCTTATATTTAATTAATATTTGCTATTATATCAAATATACCAAATTCAAAATATATTTAATAATATTTATTGATTTACGTTAACTTTATTTTATAACTTTAACAAATAAATAAAAGTATTTCATACTTTATTTATTTTCAGAAATAACTTATTAACATATACTTATAAAATACTTCGAAATAGTATTTTGTTTTTATATATATATCAGATAATTCAAAATATCTAATAATATTATTGACTTATGTTGACTTTATTTTATAACTTTAACAAGTAAATAAATATATTTTATACTTTGTTTACTTTTAGAAATAATTTATTAACTTTATATACATTTACAAAATACTTTGAAATGATATATTTCTATATCTTTTTATAATTTATTTTGTTATTATATTATTACTTGACTTGTAATATATATAACAAATAGAATATATTTAGATACTTTTGAAGAAACTTAAATTAATAAAAATTTTAGTAAAGTCATAAGATAAAAAATGAGAACTTTGATTTAAAGTATTTCAGATTTTTTAAAGAATTCATTTTATTAAATAATTATATTAAGCTTTTATATAATATTTAAAACATAAAAAGTTCTTCCTTCATTAAAATATTTATGACAAAAATATAAGTATTTAAATAATTCATTTAAAAATTTAAAAAAAATAATTATATTAACTTTAATTATTACAATAGAAAAAATTTCAAAAAATCTTGAAAAATAACAAAAACAAAATGAAAGTTAAAATTATTACTTTTTAAAAAAAACAAAAGAAGTATTAAATAATATAATATTATAGAAAATAGAAATTAATATTATAGAAAATAGAAATATTAATATTTAAAAATTAATTGAAATATTGAATCACTTAATTAAAGTAGAAAAATTAGTAATGAATGAAAAAAAAGAAAAATAATATAAAATATGTTTATTATTATCTTTTAATAATAAAATCAATAATAAATTATATATAAGTAATAAAATATTACAAAAAAATAAAATTTTTACAATAAAATAATTAAATTTAAAATAATTCAAAAATGATAAACTTAAAATAAAATATGTTAAAATACTAACTATTGAATTTAAAGATTTATACTAATATTAAAAAATATAATAATGAATTTTAAAGGTTTTTAATTTTGTAATAATATATATTGAAATTTACAATAGATTCTAAATTCAGAAGTTTGCGACATAAATAATGATTTTCAAAACCTAACATTATAATATATTTCAAAAACCTCTATATTAATATAATTACTGATATAAAGATTTTGAAAAATAATTAAAGACATCATTTCTAGTAATTATATTAATATTAATTAAGATAAAAATAATATAATTTTTGTTTTTTATAATAATAATACATATTAATATATTTAATATAGAATTAGTTTATTTTTTTTAAATCAACGAAACTTCACTTTAGAATGTTTATTATAAATTTGATATAAATTAAAAACAAATTATAAAACAATTTTTTATGAAAAGGAGTTTACTAGGATTAAATAATTATTTTAAAAAGATAAAATAAATTCTAATCTACAACTCAACCCATTGTTGCTTGGATAATTTGAGAACCGATTAGCCAAAGCCCTATCAGTTAATTATAAAATAACAGGATACTTCAAATTTAGAGAGGCCTTTCACAATCTTGGCATAAAGCCACTTTCCTACAAATGTTACTGCTTCATTATAAATATACATATAATTATAATTGTTATTAATAAAACTATACTTAAAATTAATGTTATCAACCAGAAGTTCATCATAATATTTTATTGTGAATATAGTGTCAGTAACTATTTGAATAACTGACTTGACATATTTTTTTTTCTTTGATTTTATTGATATATTCATACTTTTCTTCTAAATGATAAATTTTTCACAGTACTTTTTCAATAACTCAAACAGATATCGTGATATAGGATTAGTTTATATAAAAATATAAATATAAAACTAATTTATATTAAATCTATTATGGAACCAAAGAATTATAACACTGTTAAAAGTATTTTAAAAAAAGAACAAGGTGAAAAAATTATATCTTATATTTTCAAATTAACAAAGATCAAATCTTTGTAAGTATATTTAGATGAAAAGAAAATTATTTATGAAATTTATTAAGAAAAATGAGTTTTTAAAAAAATTCTAATAAAGAATCAAAAAAGAAAAAGAACTTGGTGAAATAAACTATAAAACAAATAAGTTACTTTTTCTTTTTAACTCTATTTATTTTTAATTTCTTTTTTACTTTCAATCAAGTTTTAACTTCAATTTAAATAGTTAGTTGAGTCTATTATTATTTTGTTAATTATTTAATTTCAATTTTAAGCATTTAAATTTTATCTAATAATTATTATTTTTGATAATAAAGTAAACAGATTTTTGATTATAGTTATTCTAGTAATCAATAATTGAAATTATACATATTCTCAAAATTAATTTTTGATTTTTGAAATATTTTGTCTTTTTAAGATTAAAATATATATTCTATATATAGAAATAAAAAAAATATTCAGTTTAATATATTTTCAATTAAAGAATTTATTTGAGTGATCAAAAAATTTTAGATTTTAAGTAAAATTAAATTATCTTCTATAAAAAACTACTTCAACTTTTAGACTCTAAACCTTTAACTTATGAAAATAATATAATAAATAAATTATTTTTTAATATAGTCCAGTACAAAAAGATTTGTACCTTAAAAAAATATCAATAAAAAATTTTTTATTAAATAAACTTTTTTTAAAAAAATTCAAATTACATCATTATATATTTGAAAATATAAAAATATAAATTTTATTATTAAGCTAATTATTATTATCAAAGCTATTATAGTCATCAAATTCTTTATTAATTAATTGTACTTTTTCATCATACTCCAAATATTCTTTTACATTATTAAGTACTTTTTTTCAAAATCCAATTATAACTTGTGAGATGATTTTTTCTTTAAATACATCTAACAATTTGTTTCTAATAGATAAAAGATTTGAATATGAACTTAATTTTACAATTTTACCTTTAACAACTACTCAAATACCTTCTATTGATTAAAGTTCACAATTATAAGAGATAAAAAAAATTTGATAATTATACTCTTTTACTATTTCAACACAAGAAAATAAAATATTTTCTTTGTTTAATCGAACTAGTTCTAAAAGCTCTGGCTTTGTAATTCACTAGAAAAAACAATATTGTATATAGTTAACCAATCGATTATTATTTATTTTTTTTTGTACTTGATGTTGGAATATGTTCAATTTGTCATTTATGATAACTTGCTTCATTCATATAAATGATTACTGCTTATATTTTTCATAAAATATTTTACAAAGAGTTGAAAAAAGATTTTTAAAAATTTACACATTGAAATTTCTATGATAATTCACTTAATCGAGAATTATATTAACACCTTTAATAATATGCAGCACATTATTTTATTCTTCAACATTCTTTTATTTTCATTCTTAAGTTTCTGGAGGTTTTTTTTTTTTTTTTTTTTTTTTTTTTTTTTTTTTTTTGTTCCAACGAGGTCTTGCTTCAAATTTATTAATTAGAAAAAGAGAAAGTTTTTTACATTATATATCTTAAGTTCCTGGAGATTTAATTACTGGATCTCAAATATAAATAGGATTTGATACAAGTTCACCATATAATTTGTTATGTAACCCATTCTGAAAAATAATAATTGCATCAAAAATAATAATCAATGGACTATATTCAGGTAATAATACAATACCTTGATGAGGAACTTATGTATTACATGAAGTATGATACAAGTAGTAATAAGATTTATTGAGAAAAACTTTTGAATAATATGAAATATTATTTTTTTCTTTTAAATTATCAAAGTAAAAATAAAGATAACAGTAACATAATATAACATTATTTGATAACTCATGAAGAATATTTCTTTGTCCTCCTTGTTAATAATAATAGCTCAGCAAATGTAATATTCAAAAAAACTTCTATTTAAATATTATATATCCTTTTTCAAAAAAAAAAACTGATACAAAATAGATGTAAAAATTTGTTTTTCTGTTTTGTTAACATTTAAAATTTTTGTTTATAAAGGTGTTATAACATTTTATCAAGTTCAAATTTAGGTTATTCAAGAATTTTTTGTAGCAAAAATATATTGTTATTATATTTATTCCAATTAGACATTATACTCTCAACTGTGCTCTTAGCAATATCCAATATTTCAGTAACTCTCTTATATAATATGAGTATTTGATGGTCATTTCCTATGGTTCTAATTTCAAAAATATAATTGTAAATGTTAATTATCATAATTTTTTTATTATCGGTAAGTAGTATATCATTTCATTTTAAGAATAAAGAAAATATCAGAAAAGGATATGATTTTAACAATAGGTATATTTTGATTGTATTAATTGACCGTTGTTACTATTTTTTTTATCTTCTTCATTGTTATCACATTTTCATAATCATTTATATAATTTTCTTTTTAATTATCACCACCTTTCTTTTTACTCTTTTTTCTTTTTTCCTGATATTACTTATCAATACTTTTATCACTTACCTTCACTTATCCACTTACCTTGTACTATTTACTTCATTTTCATTCTCTCTACCGTCAGTAATTATATTAATGCAAAAACCTTTGAAATTATATCACAACATTAGATTTCGAAGGTTATTGATTATGTCGCAACCCTTCGAAATTGAAATTTAATGGTTAAATTTTGATATATATTATTTCGTTATCGAAAACCTTTAAAATTTAATATTAAATTTTTTAATGATAATGTAAACTTTTGAAATTCAACAGCTAGTATTTTAATGTATTTTGTTTTAGGTTTATTGTTTTCAGATTACTTCAAATTTAATCATTTTCATTATAATTCAATATATATTATGGAAAATTTTATTTCATAATATTTTATTACTTTTTGAATTTTTACATAATTTATTATTAATTTTATTATTAAAAATGATAATAAATATTTTATAACATTTTTTTTCTATTT